>PVIY010012856.1:18553-51862 GCA_004026745.1 Myrmecophaga tridactyla | reverse complement strand
GCCCCTTTTGGTCGAGAAGGTTTTCTCAATCCCTTGATGCTGAGCCTCAGCTCATTCTAGAGTTTTTTTCAATCCCTTGATGCTGAATCTCAGCTCATTCTGGGATTTCTGTCACACGTTGCCAGGAAGGTCCACACCCCTGGGAGTCATGTCCCATGCAGACAGGGGGAGGGTGGTGAGTTTGCTTGTTGTGTTGGCTGGAGAGAGAGGCCACATCTAAGCAAAAAAAGAGGCTCTCCTGGGGGTGACTCTTAGGCCTAATTTTAAGTAGGCTTGACCTGTCCTTTGTGGGGTTAAGTTTCATATGAACAACCCCCCAAGACTGGGGGCTCAGCCTATAGCTTTGGTTGCCCACACTGCTTGTGAGAATATCAAAAATTCAACTTGGGGAGGTTGAATTTTCCCCCATTCTCACCATTCCCCAAAGGGGACTTTGCAAATACTTTTCCACTCACCGATCAAATCACTCTGGGATTCATCAGGGCATCACTCTGGACAAACCAAGAAAATCTCATGTCCTACCCAAGGTTCCATGTATTTATGTTGTTCAACCAACTATCTACATAAGTTATATTAGGAGATGCACTAGTCAAAA
Source organism: Myrmecophaga tridactyla (assembly GCA_004026745.1). Lineage (NCBI taxonomy): Eukaryota > Metazoa > Chordata > Mammalia > Pilosa > Myrmecophagidae > Myrmecophaga > Myrmecophaga tridactyla. Next base: position 51,267 of record PVIY010012856.1, on the reverse strand, counting down.
TATAAATTTTGTACCAAATAAACATTTTTTACTTTAGTCTGACACATAAGTTGAAATTTTTAAAATATTATCATCTATTTTCAGAATCCTGCAGTAATGACATTCCTTTGTTCTTCCTCATGCAAAAACGTTTTTTAAATTTGTACATTTAGTCACTATCATTATACACTCTAGGCATTCCTAGATTATACCATCTCAATCTTTATCATCTATCTTTCTTTGTGGTTTCATTTATGCCCCCAGCCTTCCTCCCTCTATCATTCTCACATTCAGCTTCATTCAGTGTTTTAACATAATTGTATTACAGTTAGGCAGTATTGTGCTGTCCATTTCTGAGTTTTTATATTCAGTCCTGTTGCACAATCTGTATCCCTTCAGCTCCAATTACCCAATATCGTACCCTATTTCTATCTCCTGATGTTATCAATGAATATTCCAAGTTTATTCACTAATGTCAGTTCATATCAGTGAGACCATACAGTATTTGTTCTTTTGATTTTGGCTAACACACTCAGCATAATGTCCTTAAGATCCATCCATGTTGTTACATACTTCATAACTTTATTCTGTCTTACAGCTGCATAACATTCCATCGTATGTATATGCCACAGTTTGCCTAGCCACCCATCTGTTGATGGACGTTTTGGCTGTTTCCATCTTTTGGTAATTGTAAATAATGCTGCTATAAACATTGGTGTGCAAATGTCCATTTATGTCCTTGCCCTCATGTCCTTTGAGTAGAGACAGTATATAGATGGGTCCTGTTTTTTAATCCATTCTGCCAGTCTATGTCTTTTGATTGGGGAGTTTAATCCATTAACACTTAGTGTTATTACTGCATGGGTAGTACTTTCTTCTACTATTTTGCCTTCTGGATTTTATATGTCATATCTGATTTTCCTTCTTTTTACCTTTACTCATAGTCTTCCTTTCTACACTCTTCTCCACAACTCTCTCTTCTGTCTTTTCATATCTGTCTCTAGTGCTCCCTTTAGTATTTCTTGCAGAGCTGGTCTTTTGGTCACAAATTCTCTCAGTGATTTTTTTGTCTGAAAATGTTTTAATTTCTCCCTCAATTTTGAAGGACAATTTTTCTGGATATAGAATTCTTGGTTGGCAGTTTTTCTCTTAATAATTTAAATATATCATCCCACTGTCTTCTCGCCTCCATGGTCTCTGCTGAGAGATCTATGCATAGTCTTATTGGGCTTCCCTTGTACGTGATGGATTGCTTTTCTCTTGCTGCTTTCAAGATTCTCTCTTTCTCTTTGACCTCTGACATTCTAATTAGTAAATGTCTTGGAGTATGTCTATTTGGATTTATTCTCTTTGGGGTACGCTGCACTTCTTGGATCTGTAATTTTAAGTCTTTCATAAGAGTTGGGAAATTTTCAGTCATAATTTCCTCTATTAGTTTTTCTCCTCCTCTTCCCTTCTCTTCTCCTTCTGGGACACCCACAACATGTATATTCATGCGCTTCATATTGTCTTTCAATTCCCTGAGTCCTTGCTCATATTTTTCCATTTTTTTCACTATATTTTCTTTCTCTTGCTGGATTTCAGATGTTCCATACTCCAGTTCACTAATCCTATGTTCTGTCTCTCGATATCTACCATTGTAGGTTTCCATTGTTTTTTTCATCTCTTCTACCATGCCTTTCATTCCCATAAGTTCTGTGATTTGTTTTTTCACACTTTCGATTTCTTCTTTTTGTTCATTCCTTGCCTTCTTTATATCCTCCCTCAATTCATTGATTTGGTTTTTGATGAGGTTTTCCATGTCTGTTCGCATATTCTGAACTAATTGTTTCAGCTCCTATATCTCATTTGAATTGCTGGTTTGTTGCTTTGACTGGGCCGTATCTTCAATTTTCCTAGTGTGATTTGTTATTTTTTGTTGGCGTCTAGGCATTTGATTACCTTAATTAGTTTATTCTGGAGGTTGCTTTCACTTCTTTTACCTAGTGTTTTCTTGCTGGATGAATTTGTTGTCTATCTGTTCTTTGACATTCAGTTCAGGTTTATCTGAACCTCTAGCTTAAGTTTTGTTTAACAGAGGAGAATTTTTCTGTTCTTGTTTTCTTGTTTCTTGCCCTGCTTGTATGGTGCCTTTCCCCCCGACACACACTTAGGAGGGTCTACTTAGGTATTATAGACCCCAGCCGGATTTTCCCTGACCAAACTGGCCTCCTATCAGGAGGAAACAGTCACCTGCATCGGTTTTCCCTGAGGGTGAGACCCAGAAGGTTGAAAGACTTTCCTGTGAAGTCTCTGGGCTCTGTTTTTCTTATCCTGCCCAGCATGTGGTGCTTGTCTGCCTTCAGGTCCCACCAGCATAAGATGATGCAGTACCTTTAACTTTGGCAGACTGTCCCTGCTGGGGGCATGGTGGAGACAGAGGAGAGGTTGTAGGCTGGTTTTAATGGCTTCAAATTACCAAGCCCTGGTTTCTGAATTCCTTGAGGGAGGGATTCCACCTGAGTTGGGCTTCACCTCTCCCCTGGGGAAGGCACAGGCTCCAGAGAAGCTCTCAAATGAGCTTGTTTCTGCCTATGCCTGGGGCAGTTGCAGCCTGAGAAGTCCTGCGGCTATATCCAAAGGCAGTCAAGCCTTTGTAGAAACACAGCCACAAAAACCTCTGCTTTCTTCTCTTTTTTTTGCTTTTTCTGTCAGCTCTGCCCCCTTGGCGCCGGGGCAAAAATGAGCAACCTCTGCTTTGACCAGTTTCACCTGAGCTGGGGGCCTGTTTTTAGTAGTCAGAATTTGTTAATTAATTCCACAATTGGTGTTTGGTTGGGCTCAGCCCCTGCTGCTGGTAAAGTCTCTTTCCTTTCCCCTCTGGGAAGCAGCCTGTGGGGGAGGGGCACCGGCCACTGCAGCTTGGGGAACTCACGGTTCTGGGGGGGCTCGCAGCTGGTCCAGCTGGTCCAGACTGGGGTACACTGTGTATCTGGTCACTGGTGTGGCCCCAGGAGCTGTTCTGTACTGTTTCTGGTTATTTAGTAGTTGTTCAGGAGGACGAACTAAAATGTGCACATTGCTAAGCCACCATCTTGGCCCAGGAGTCCGATTGTAGGATTTTTTAATAGATTCTGGAAATTAAGCCTTATCAGATATGTAGTTTCCAAATATTTTCTCCCACTGAGTAGGTTGTCTTATCATTTTCAGGATAATCTGCACAAAAGTTTTGATTTTGATGAGTTCCCATTTATTGTCTTTTTCTTTTGTTGCTCGTGCTTTGGGTGTAAAGTCTAAGAAACCGTTGCTTGATACAAGGTCCTGAAGATGCTGCCCTATGCTTTCTTCTAAGAGTTTGATAATTCTAGCTCTTATATTTAGGTCTTTGATCCATTTTGAATTTATTTTTTTATATAGTGTTAAGTAGGGGTCCTTTTTCATTCTTTTGTATATGGGTATCTGGTTCTCCCAGCACCATTTGTTGCAGAGACTATTCTTTCTCAATTGAGTGAACTTGGCAGCCTTGTCAAAAACCAATTGACCATATATGTGAAGGTCTATTTTTAATCTCTCAATTCAATTCCATTGGTCTATAAATCTATCCTTGTGCCAGTACCATGATGTTTTGACCAGTGTAGCTTTGTTACATGTTTTAAAACTGGGAAGTGTGTGCTCTCCAACTTCATTCTTTTTCAAGATGATTTTGGCTCTTTGAGACCCCTTATCTTTCCAAATAAATTTGATGATTGGCTTTTCCATTTCTGCAAAGAATTTTGCTTGGGATGGCGTTGGGTTTGTAAATAGTCTTGGTTAGAATCAACACCTTGATAATATTTGTTCTTCTATTCCATGAGCATGGAATGTCCTTCCATCTAGTTAATTCTTTGATTTCTTTTAGCAAAGTTTTTGTAGTTTTCTGTGTATAAGTCCTTTACATACTTGGTTATATTTATTCCTAGATATTTGATTCTCTCTTAGTTGTCATTATAAATGGAAATTTTTTCTGCTTTCTTCCTCAGATTGCTAATAACTAGTGTTTAGAAACCCTACTGATTTTTGTATGTTGATCTTGTACTCTGCCACTTTGCTGAGAACTCTAGTAGCTTTGTGGTAGTTGTTTGGGATTTTCTACGTATAGGATCATGCCGTCTGAAAATAGTGGGAGTTTTACTTCTTCCTTTTAAATTTAGATGTCCTTTATTTCTTCCTCTTGCCTAAATGCTATGGCTAGAAATTCTAGTACAATATGGGTGACGGTGGTGACAGTGAGCATCCTTGTCTTGTTCCAGATAATAGAGGGAAATATTTCAATCTTTCACCATTGGGTATGATGTTGGCAGGTTTTTTTTTTCCAAATATACTGTTTATCATTTTGAGAAATTTCCTTCTATTCCTATTTTTCTGAGCATTTTTTTTCCAATTGATGCCTTTTCTGTATCAATTGAGACACTCATATGGTTTTCTACTTTTGTTATGTTAATGTGGTGTATTACATGAATAGATTTTCTTATAATACAAGAATGATTTGTATTCTTGTATTGATTGTTGAATGATTCTTGTATATGTGGCATAAATCCCATTTGATAATTGTGTATGATTTTTTTAAATTTTGCCTGGGCAGGCACTGGAAATCAAATCCTGGTCTCTGGCATGGCAGGTGAGAACTCTGCCTGCTGAGCCACCATGGCCCCCACCGATTTTTTTCTTAATTGCTGTTGAATTAGATTTGCTGGTATTTTGTTGAGAACTTTTGTATTTATATTCATAGGCTAAATTGTTCTTCAATTTTCTTTTCTTGTCATATCCTTATCTGGCTTTGAAATTAGGGTGATGTTGGTCTCATAGAATGAGTTTAGGGAGTGTTCCCTCCTCTCATTTTTTTTTTTTTTTGAAAGAGTTTGAGCAGATTGGTATTAATTCTTCTTGGAATATTGGGTGTAATTCACTTGTACAACTTTCCGGTCCTGGGCTTTTCTTTGTTAGGAGGTTTTTGATTACTGATTCAATCTCTTAACTTGTAATTGCTCCGTTGAGATCTTTTCATCTTCTAGACTCAGTGTAGTTTGTGGGTTTCTAGGAATTTGGCCATTTCATCTAGGTTGTCTTATTTTTTGGCATACAGTTTTTCATAGTGTTCCCTTATGATCCTCTTTTATTTCTGTGGGGACAGTAGTATATACTGCCTCTCATTTCTGATTTTATTTATTTGCATCCTCCCTCTCTATTCCTTTGTCAATCCTAGCTAAAGATTTGTCAATTTGATTGATCTTTTCAAAGAACCAAATTCGGTTTTGTTAATGCTCTCTATTGCTTTTTTAAAAAAATTCTCTATTTCATTTATTTCTGCTGTAGCCATTGTTATTTATTTTCTTCTACCTGCTCTGGGTATGGTTTTATGTTTTTATTCCCTAGTTCCTCCAGATGTGCAGTTAGGTATTTGATTTTAGTGCCTTCTTCTTTTTTTAATGTAAGCACTTAGGGCTATAAATTTCCTTCTCAGCACTGCCTTCACTGTATCCCATACATTTCCATGTGATGTGTTCATGTTTTCATTCATCTCAAGCTATTTACTGATTTTTCTTCTTATTTTTTTCTTTGACTGATGGATTGTTTGAGTGCGTTATTTGACTTCTTTATATCTGTTGATTTTCCAGGTTTCTGCCTGTTATTTATTTCCAGCTTTATTCCATTGTGGTCAGAGAAGATCTTTATATAATTTCTATCTTTTTAAGTTCATCAGGACTTGTTTTGTGACCCAACAGGTGGTCTATACTGGAGAATGATCCGTTTGCACTTAGGAAGAATGTGAATCCTGCTGTTTGGGGGTGCAATGTTCTGTATATGTGTGTTAGGTCTAGCTCATTTATCATATTATTCAAGTTCTATGTCATTTTATTGATCTCTATATAGATGTTCTATCTTGATGACAATGGTGTATTGAAGTTTCCAACTATTATTTTAGAGATCTCTATTTCTTCTTTCAGTTTTGCCAGTATTTGTGTCATGTATTTTGGGGCACTGACGCTAGGTGCATAAATATTTATGATAGCTATTTCTTCTTGGTGGACTGACCCTGTTATTAATATGTAGTTTCCTTCTTTATCTCTTGTAACAGCTTCTGATTAAGTATATTTTGTCTGATACTAATAAGGTTTCACCAGCTTTCTTTGGTTACTATTTGCATGGATTATCTTTTTCCATCCTTTCTCTTTCAACCTATTTGTGTCTTTGGTTCCAAGGTGAGACTTTTGTAAACTATATATAGTTGGATCATGGTTTTTATACATTCTGCCAATCTGTGTCTATTGATTAGGGAGTTTAATCCATTAACATCCAATGTTATTACTATAAAGGCAGTATTTACTTTGACCAATTTGCCCTTTGGTTTTTATATGTTTTACATCAATATTTATCTCTTTTTTCCTTTACTGCAGCCCCCTTTTGATATAGCTGATCTTTTTGTGGTGTAATTTGGTTGATCTCTTTCTCATTTCCATTTCTGTATGTTTTTTAGATACTTTAATTATGGTCATCGTGGGGTTTTTATTACACAATTTGTCTATAACCTACTAATTTTGTTAGATACCAACTTAACTTCAATCATGTATGTTCTCTCCTCCCAAATCCCTGTATTTCCTCTCTTTATGTTGTTTTTGTTCCATATTACATCTTTACATTTTGTGTGTCCATTATCAGTAAATATGCCTCTTACTCTTTCAATTGTATTTCTCTCTCAATTCTTATAGAAACTGTGCCGGTTTGAAAGTATTATGTACTCCAGAAAAGCCAGGCTTTAATCTGACCCAATCTTTTAGAAGCAGCCATTTCTTTTAATCCCTATTCAGCACTGTAGGTTGGAAACTTGATTAGATTATCTCCATGAAAATGTGACATGCCCAATTGTGGGTATGAACTTTGAATAGATGGAGATGTGAGTCCACTCATTCTAGGTGGGTCTTGATCAACTTACTGGAATCCTTTAAAAGAGGAAACATTTTGGAGAGAGTCAGAAATTATAGAAGCCTCAGAAACAACAGAGCCAACAGGAGCTTCAGAGCAGAAATGACAGGCAGAGAGGAGACATGGATGTTTGGAGATGCTTGGAGCCAGCAGACATTGCCATGAGATATTAAGCAAGTCAGAACGTGGAGAGAGCCAAGAGAAGCCAAGAGATGAAAGCCAGCCTCAGAGAAGTAAAGTGAGGGACCCCCATATGAACAGAGACTGAAAACAACGGAGCCCAGGATTAAGGGACCAGCAGACGTCAGCCACATGACTTCCCAGCTGATAGAGCTCTTCTGGACAGTACCACCCTTTCTTGAGTGAAGGCAACCTCTTGATGGTGCCTAATTAGTAATTCAGACACTTTCACTTCCTTGGAACTGTAAACTTGTAACTTATTAAATTCTCTTTTATAAAAGCCATTCCAGTTCTGGCATATCACATTCCGGTAGCTCGCAAACTAACACAGGAGCTAAAGAGTAGAGTTATACGTTGAAATACAGTACTACTGAGCTTTGCATTTGCCCATTTAGTTTCCTTTACTGAATATCTTCACTTCTTTACATTACTTCAAACCACTCTCTCCTATATTTTCTTCCAACCTGCAGAATGCCCTTTAGCAATTCTTCTAGAGTTCTTTTAGTAATTCTTTCGGTTTCTGTTTTAAACTCTCCCTCAATTTTGAAGGACAGTTTTTTTCAGATGGAGAATTTTTTGGCTAGTTGTTTTTCTCTTTCAGTATCATAAAGATATCATATCACTGCCATCTTGCCTGCATGGATTCTATGAGAAATGAATACTTAGTCTTATTGAGAATCTCTTGTGTGTGATGAGTTGCTTTCTCTTGCTGCTTTCAAAATTCTCTCTTTGGCACTTGACATTCTGATTAGTATGTGACTCAGAGTATTAGAGTTTATTCTCTTTGGAGTATATTGTGCATTTTGGATATTTTTTGTCTGGTCCAAAAATGACGTTTCAGTCAGTATTTCCTCAAATATTCTTTCTGTGCTTTTCCCATTCTCATCTCCTTCCAGGACACCCATGCCATGTATGTTTGTGTGCTTCATGATGTCACTCTAGTCCATGAGGCACTACTCAATTTTTTCTTTTTTTTTTTTTCTCTAACTGTTCTTCTGTTTGGATAATTTAGATCGTCCTGTCTTCTAGTTTGCTGATTCTTTCTTCTCTCTTCAAATCTGCTGTTATATGCCTCTTGTGCACTGCCTTTCATATCCATAATTTCTGTTATGCTTCTTTTTATACTTTCTAATTCTTCTTTTTGCTCACACATTGGCTTTTTGATATCTTTTACTGCTATATCCTCCCTTGGTTTATTTCTATCCACATTTTCTATATTTCCTTAAATTGATTTAAAAGATTTGTTTCAACTTCTTTGATAAGTTGACCAAAGTCTGTGTCTACTCTGAAGTTTTAATTTATTCCCTAGACTGATCCATATCTTCCTATTTCTTAGTATGTCTTGTAATTTTTTGCTGATATGTGACCACCTGATTATTTTGATATGCTAACTATGAAGGCTAGTTTCTCCCTCTTGCCTACGGTTATTTTTTTGTACAATGTATGGTGGGGTCACATTTCATAATTTTTCCATGTGAGTATCCTGTTATTGCAGCACCATTTGCTGAATTTTTGCTTGTTTGTTTTTCAGGAAGTGCACAGACTGGGAATCAAACCTGGGTCCTCTGCATGGCAGGTGAGAATTCTACTACTGAACTATGCTTGCACCCCCTTGCCTATGGTTTTATTGTAGATTGGCTATGTATTAGGGCTTCTCTTTGACACTTTGTCAACTTATACTGGATCTTTAGAGTAGCCCATTATTAAATATTCAGATTTTATCAGGTTTTCTGCATGTGATTCTTACCCTGAATATGCAGTACAACTTTTTTTCTCCCCCTGCAAGGGCAGGCACCGGGAATCGAACCCAGGTCTCTGGCATGGCTGGTAAGAACTTTGCCACTGCACCAACATCGCCCACTCACAGTACAAACTTTTAAGATTGCCCCTTCATGTGCAATTTTTTCACCTCCAGGGAGAAAACTGCCTTTCCACTATTCCTTCTCTGGGAAACCTGAACTTTTCTGTTTGTTTTTGTGCAGACTTTTCCTCCCAGTTCATATGATTTGTTTGACTTCTGTCCCTCATTTAGGGTCCATTTTCCAGTACATTTTTCAGTTTGGGACCCATCAACTTCCCCCTCCTTTTTTTTAAAAAAAGTATTTTCTGTGAGGCATTTCTGCCTCTAGTTACTTTCTTGTTAGGGTATCCCACCCCAGGGAGCCAGGAGGGATCAATCCAAAGAAGTCAATTTTTTTTAAGTGAGTCAGCAATCCGAGTTAGTACCTCTTGCCAAAAGTTCTGGCTCCGTCTCTTTCTCCCCTGGTGGCACTTTTGTATACAGTGCTCTTCAGCTACTTATGTTCCACCTTGGGCCTCTGCAGACATGTGTCCCTGTGCCTGGATATGCATGGGTTCTCACTTGCTGCTGCGAGTGGCTCTATGGTTTGCATGTGTGGCAGGAGGGACCCAGGCTGTGCTGCCGCTGTGTGAGTCTTAAGCTGTGCAGGTAGTTATCCTTTTCTTAGATGTTTCTTGAAGGGAGACTTTTCCAGGGGATATCTTACATTGCCAAGTTGATCACATCTCATCAAGGGCTAGTCTTAAAGAAGTCTACAGTTGTTGATTGTGAGGAAATAGGGTTGATTTTAATAGATGTTTGATTTCGGAGACTTCCCCTTCGCAAAGAGCACATCCTCCAGAGAGGTCTTGGTGGAGCAGAACATCTATAAGATTTAACCTGAAATTGGGACTGTAAATGATCATATTTCAAAAAGAATATCTCTGATGTCACCATGCTGCCTATGCCCATTGTCCAAATTTTGAGAGAAATGAGAAATATTCTTTCCCACATGGGGAGAGGACTAGAGTTTGTCTTGTTTGGGAAAATATATATACAGGACAATTTTCTTCCTAGAGGAATAGAAATGTATGTTTCAAATTACTTTAGTTTCTTTGATTCCTTTTACCGGGAGATTTTAGGAGTACTATTCCTTTTCCTTGTTTGACATCCTGAAAAAGATTTTTAAAGTGATGTTTCCATGCAGTCTAGGAGCAATTAAGTTCTTGAATCAAGTCTGTCTTGGTGGAAACTGAGACTGAGGCACTTGTTCCTTTTGGAGACACACCAACACTCCTCGTTTCCCTTGACTCTTGGGGAGACATCACCTGGCACATGTTCACAACGAAAGTGTGTGCCAGGCATATGTTCCATTCACAGGAGTTAGGGCTGGACCTGTCACTGGTAATTGTGGACTATCTGATTCACAGGGACCATAGCTGCTAGTTAGACATGAAGGATCTCTGTGCCTTCCTGTCTAACTAGCAGATACCTATCCAGAGTATCTGCTTTGCCAATTCCCCCATGTGATTATTATGTATATTAAAATTGAAGAATCGTGGGATTAAAATGTGTTGAGAAGTAGGTGCTATAGCTCTCTACAGGTATAGCCTTATGTGTAATCACTAGAAATGGCAATTTGTGGCTCAGGTATCTTTGCCTGATTTTGTGTGTGTATGGTTTAATGGAATTCATTTTTTAGAGTAGTTTTAGGTTTACAGGAAAAGTTGAATTGCACAGAAAATATGGAGAGTTCACAAGCGATGAAACCGATATTGATATATCATTATTGACTTAAGTCCATAGTTTACATTAGGGATCACTCTTTATGTTGTACAGTTCTATGGATTTAGAAAACGCATAATGTCATGTATCTACCATCACAGTATCATACATAACTGTTTCAATGCCCTAAAAATGCTCTGTTCTCCACCTTTTCATCCCTCTTCTCCTCTCTCTGAACCCCTGCTCATCACTTCTCTTTTTACTGTTTCTATAGTTTTGCACTTCCAGATATCACATAGTTGGAATCATATAGTATGTAGCCATTTCAGACTTGTTTCTTTCACTTAGTAATATGCATTTAAGTTTCCTCCATGTCTTTTTATAACTTGGTAGCTCATTTTTCTTTTTATTGCTGTATAATACTCCATTTTATGAATGTACCACAGTCTGTTTATTCATTCGCATACTGAAAGACACCTTGATTGCTTCCAATATTTGACAATTGTGAATAAAGCTACTATAAAATTCACATGCAGGTTTTTGTGTGGACATCAGTTCTCAACTCATTTGGATAAATATCTAGGAGCATGACTACTCTATTGTTTGGTAAGCCTATGTTTAACTTGAAATAAACTGCCAAACTATCTTTTAAAGTGGCTATATCATTTTGCATTCCCATCAGCAATTAATGAGAGTTCCTGTTGTGCCACATCCTTGTCAGCATGTGATGATGTTGGCTTTGCCTAAATTTTAATGTATGTAAACAAAACATTTCATCAGACAAGCATCAAAGCTCTCTAAGTGCCCACTCACTCTTTAGTTCTCACTCCCAGGATCTAGTTGATACTCTCCCTTTTATGGCCTTTTGGAACTTGCCTGGTCAGTTTGTTTAGGTAATTAGGTTGATATGGGCTAGAAGCAAATATAATTACCAGAAATCTTACATTTCTACAGAATCGTCTCTATAGTTTACAAAGTGCTTTCCAACCAGAGATATATTGTTCATTGGCTCCTTCCTATAATCTGTAGGCTAAATATTAATACTGGCATTTTACAAAAGTGAAAACTGAGGCTCAGCTAGATTAATTGGCTTGTTAAAGCTTGTCAGTGTAGAAAGCAATGGAGCCCAGTTTAGAGTCCAAGCGTTCTTTCCTGCCCACCCTCTGTTCTTCCTCTCCCACCCACTTATTCTCCCTTCCTCCTTCATTCTTTCCCATGCTTCCTTCAGTTATCAGTGCCCTGCCCACTAATCAGTGTCAGCCACGTGGCCTCTTTGTGCTGTTCTGTCCTGACCATTGTAGACATAGGTACATTTGCCATCAAAAATGCTATATTAATTTACCACTTTTCAAACCTGCATGCCAGCAAACCCTTAGCAACCATATGCATGTATGCATCTGTATCTTTATAGAAAGAGAAATGTGGCGAAAACTTGAAGGAATGTTTTGCCGAGTTAGGCTGTTGTGCGAACATGTCTCCCACTTTACCAACCTTTCTAACTCTTGGTTTTGCAAAGCTCAAAATAACTTACACCGATAATTGTGTCATGTGGAGGTGGGGTGCCCCTGTTCTTTTCTTTTCTTCCTTTTTAACCCCTTCCAGGATATGTTTATCCCTACCCACACAAGGGCAGGGGGCTGGGTTCTGTGTGGTTTGGCACAATGGTGAGAGGGAATGTTTGCATAATTGATCCCTCAAACATTTTAAACTAAAATAATGAGAGTTACTGTTCTGCTTACCCAGCACAAAGAGAATGCTTGTCCACAGTTCTACAGTTAATTCGATCAATGCAGATAGCTTATTCTCCAAAATTCATCTACCACTAAATCTTAAACGATTGTCTGAGTTACAGAATTATCCAGACAACTATTTAATGATATTTTCAGCTTTTGGAGCCTGGAAAGATGGTCAGGAGTCAGAGGCTTTTGCTTCTAATATCCCTATACTCTTGAAAAGGCTTCTCAGTGCTTTATTACCCACCCATATTGATCTAGCACCCACAGGGCTTTAGGCATGGAGACTAGATACACAGAGCACGGAGAGAGATTTGTTCTGCCTTCAGAGCCCATAGCATCATTATGCTATTTGGTAAGCTTATTCCTTAAAACTACTGTTTTCTCCTTGCAGTGGTGGGCAGGAGCGCAGTTCTCAGCTATTCCTCTTTAAACCCGTTATCAGAAGGTTACCAAGATGTGTGATACATCCTTCTTGCTGTCTGAGCAGTGCTGGCCCACCAGCTGCCTGCTAAAGTGATTTAGCTGATGTATGCCTGCGTCCAGAGCTCAGAACATGAGCTGGGCAACGGCTGAGTCTAAAAATAAGCCAGCAGCCACTTCCATGTGCCATGCTGTGGCCTTGCCACCCACTGTAGCATTTCAGCAGGAGCATGGCTTGGAATGAGGACCATACTTAGTATTGCAGGCCTCTGTGGGGAGTGCTGCCTGTCAGGTTTCTCATCCAAGTCCCGGCACAGAGAGTCAATGTTGGGAGATGTAGGTGGGTTTGATGGAGTCCTAACCAGAGACAGTGCTGTGTTTGTCAATCCTTAAATAAGAAAGGGAAGAAAATCTGTCTTTTTTTTCGTTATCTTAATAGACGTATTCCATGAACACTTCTGGGTCTAATTGTGGTGAAAACGTGCCAGGTAGGCCCCTTTCATGCCAACCATAATTAATAGTGTTATAGTCTTCAAGGCCATAATGCTCATCAGTTATTAATTAGCAATTCATTTTGTTGAATAAATAATACATATGATTGATGATAGAACTTGTAATTGGGCACTAGAAGTGGCCCTCTGGGACTGGCTTACCAGCAAGTATTAACTATGACACAGTAATGACAAACAGAGGATCATCCAGGAAAATCCACGTTAAACAATTGTGACATAGCCAAGGTGTTTCTTCTCAAGAGGAGAAAAGTCAATCTTGAGTGTTGTGAGTGTATCCTGGACCAGAGTGTGTAAATTATTTCTGGCCACATGGCATTGAGGTTTTCCATTTCCTCTTAAGCATGTAATCAACCAGCCCTTTTTTTTTTCTTTTTTTCCAAAAAGCAAATTGTTCTTTGCTGGACAAATCTATTGACTTCGAATTACATAGGTCTTTGCAGGCATTGTCATGACATATGCACAAAGATTTGAGGTAAAAAGTGCTTTTTTTTAAAAAAAGATAATGATTGAAATTTTTATTTAAACTGATTCCTTAGATTGAATTCACTTTAGATTAACAGATTTTCCTGCCCAATTGATTTTCTGGCATCCATGCAGTGATCCAGCAGAGATAAAATGGGGGTTCATTTAGTCTCCGGCTCGGAGGAAAACGAGAGGCTGGCAAATAGAACCGGCAAAGCTGCTTTCTTGCCTGCTCAGTTAGAGCAGGACAAGCGGGGCAGGTCAGCTGCTGACCAGATGCTGCCTTCAATTAATATTCCAACCCTCAAAGACATTTATCGTTCACTCTAGAAAGCAGAACAGCTGAGTAATAAAGGGAACCACTAAAGCTGGTTTTTTTTTTAGAGCATTTATACTGGCTAAATTGCTTGAAATAAATTAGCATGAAAAATAAACATAGTTTGTATAGTATCTGTAAAACAAATTCCTGATCTTGGGAAAATAGAGAGACAAAGTAGAAGCTTGCATTTAACAAGCACGTACAATATGCTTCATTAAGACAGGGCTCTTTTTTTTTTTTTTCCAATTTAAAGAGAGTTCATAAACTCCAAGCTATCATTGCCAGTTAAACAGGTCCTGCACCATTTTAAGGGATGTAGAGGCTGCAGAGGAGACAGTTAAAAAGAAACCAAGAGACTGTGTTGTAATGCTAACAGGCAATTAACAAACTCATGGGTGTTAATTATCTTCATACTGTATCATGTTCAATTAGCTTAGTCTCTGTAACAAAGGCAATGGTGAACAATTGCTCTGATAGGCGTACAGTACTTCATTTGTAGTTAATCGGTTTAAACCCTGCAGTTGCTAGGTTACCTCGGTCTCCAGAGGTAAAAAGCTGTACAGATGCACTATGTTTAAATGACTACAGAGAACTGTTTAAACTCAAACCATGTATAACTCTTTATTGATTTTCCACAGAAGATCTCAGCTCTGATGATAAGGTTTTGATATATTTTCCTGCTCCAGCCAGTTCCTTGGAGTATTGCAGAAAAAAATCTGTCAATATGCTTCTATTATGATCTCTTGATCTGTGCCTATAAAAACCTTTAGCCGCAGCCCTTATTATAAATAATGGAAGAAGCAATATCTGATTTTTTTTCCACACTGTACTACATGATTTTTTTTTTCCTTCATTGGCTTTGGATCCAAATTACAGAACTTCTTTCTGTACCCAAGCTCTGAAATAATAAAGAATTTCTAGCACTAATTAATTTGATTGACTCTCAGCAGGACGGGATCAGCTGTAGCATCATGAACTTTAACAATAACTACCAACTGATGGGCAGTTCCCATCAATAAGACCATCACTAGGCTCTCTCTCACCTGCCACCAGGCAGGGAGTGAGCAATAACCAGCCCCCCACAGATGCTCCCCGCTTAGCGCTTTCTGCCCTATTAGCAATTTATAATGGTGATCAAGAAGCAGTCAGTGGCAAATCAAGACAACTGTCTGGCTGCCTGTTTAATTGGCCTTGTATGCTTTTTTGATAAATGGCTCGTGACTACCATGGGCCCCTGTATTTTGACTTTTAATAGGCCACAGCGATTAGACTACCAACAGATACTAGGTCAAAATTGAGGAAAGGTGCAAAAAATGTTAATTAATATCAATAATAGGCAATTATTAGTTAGACAGAAGGACCTACTAGCTGCGTGCTCTAGTGGCTCAGAGCTAACTGGAAGGGAAATGTTGCCAAATTAGCATAACTGTGTATGCAAACTGCATGGTGGGTCCTAGCAAACATCTGTTATGTTAGTCATTCAAATAGAATTCCTGCCTTTGGAGTGATATTCGCAGAGTCAGCAATCCCTCTTGGCCATTTCCAGGCGCTAACAATACCCTAGTGACTGGTGTCCTTCCAAATGGGCTGTGTTTCAGGCTAAGAATTAAGTGGCACCTTTTCTTTTGGGTTGGCGGTTGAGGGGCTTAAGGAGGTCACTGCCGCCTGGGCAGCTGAGGTTGGAGGAGGAAGGTTTCGCACTGAAGCCATCCTGCTCTTAGAGGGAAGTGTAAGGTGGGCCCAGCCGGCTCAGAGAAGCGCGCAAGCTTTCCATGTTTGTGGTTTTATAATTGGCACCAAAAACATGGCAATGCCCAACATGTCACACGAAATGCTGTATAGAATTCTCACAGCATGATTCTTTGTTATTCATTCCTTGAAGCATGCGTGTGTCCGTGTGTCCGTGTGTGTGTGTGTGTGTGTTTGCATTCTGTTGCTGACAATATGTTTTGAGACATAAAAAGATGTAAGGTGGAGTAGCAGTTAAGACAATGGAACAATAGGAATCAGAAGTACTGTTTTAATATTTGCCCTTGACATTAAGGTCACCTTGGGTAACTCTAAGTTACAGGCAAAGAATGCTAGAGTTTGAAAGGAACTGAGACAGTTAAATCCAAACAGAGAAACTGAGATCCAGAGGGGTCAAAGGGCTTGTTTAAGGGGGCACGGCCGTGAACCAGACACAAGTTTCCCATCTTCCTACCCAGAACCCTTTGCCTGACCTTGCTGCCTTCTTCAGGAGCTATGGGTTTCTATCTGTGACCAGTGTCTGGTAGATATTTCTAAAATGCATGTTGGAAATGTAAACATGGAATACGTGGAATACGTGCAATCGTGCTCCCATCACATACATGTATGGCATTTCGGAAATGGTGTGTTATCAAATAATTAGAATGATAAAATCAACAACCAGGCAGTGAGATGTTTCACATTTTAATGTGAGGCACAGATTAAAAACAAATTGGGAGAGGAAGAAGTAGATCATAATTAAGTCATCCCAGGTTTTATTTTGAGCCTGTTTTCTTATCTGTCTGGCTTGAACCAAATAGGGGAAGGATCTGCGTCTCGTGCCCTTTTCCTTCCCCACCAGAGGACTGACATTTAAGACCCATTTGACTAAACATTTTCAAGATCTTTAAACATAGGTGGGGGGTGGGGTTGGGATGGGGGTGTGTAGGGGGATGGAATCTGCTTCTTCAAATACTGAAATCAGATTGTGGATGTAACTATCTGCAGGGTTCTCCCTTTCCCTGCTTCCTTTTCCTCTCTACCCGCACCCAGACTAAGAGAATCTCAGCTACATCTTTTTGTTAATTGCACTGAACTGTTAAGCCTTTTAAGTACCACAGTGTCAAAGAAAATGGGGCCTCTTTTTCATCTCTGTTCCTGCAAAAGTACTTTGGAAATCATCTTGATCTGAGTTTCTGAGGAAACTACTATGTGAATTTAAAAATTATATTTCAAATAGTTCATTTCTGGAACTAAATCTTTTAAAATGATGGAAATAGGACACTTGAGTTTTTAGTGTTTCACACTCTGACTCAACAAATATTTGTTGCGCAAAGGGCCAGAATGTTACAAAATTATTAAAGGTGATGATCAGAATACTACATTTACAAATTATTTAGCTCCACGTGGAGCTCTAGGCAATTTTATGTTTCAGGCATTTAGTTCTCCTAACAACTTAGTGAAGTAGTTGTTTCAAATCACCATTTTATAAATTAAGAAACTGGGGCTTAGCAAGATCAAGGGAGTGGAAAGAGGTACAGTTGATAATTAAGTTTACATGCTTAACACTTTGTATTATAAATTATATACCTGTTCGGAGAGCCTTAAGAGTTCCCCAAATTCTCCTGTATTAAAATTATGCTAGATAAAATAAATAAATAAAAATTAAAAAAGAAAAGAAAAAATTGAAAATAAGGAAAACATTATGCTAGATAATATGATTTTAACAAAGTTTTAGAAGTAACAACAAAATGGTTCACTTCATAATGCTTTTTTGGGGCATTACATTTTTCAAATAGAGACTATATTGTGTATAAATGTTACTGTGGCATTTGAAGCTTTGTCATTTCTAAAGTGAGAGGAATTTAAGATTTACTTTCTTTTAAATAGGATTTTGGTTATTTTATCCCTGTAAACTCACTGCATTGTGGTACATTTGTTACTACAGATGTATTCCACTGAATCTAAGATATTGATATTAATATGTACCCATTATTTCATTTACCATAAAGAAAGATGCAGCTAAATAAACTATGACAATTTTCTTCTAATTTTAAGTGATGACTTTGAATTTTTGTTTTATAGTTCTTGAAAGATGCCTCTAGACTTTTTCAGATAATCTGTAGATTTTTACAAGGCATGAGTCACTCCTATGTATACACAAAATAGAGCATAAGTGAAATAAATGAATTAGCTAGAGTATCCTAAAACTTTCCATTTGGAGTTCAACTCTTGCAAATTACTTTTTGATTCAGAGCTGTCTGAAACCACGTTTTTCCACACAATATTGTCTTCTGGGCCATCAACAGCTTTGGTGATGCAGCGGTTCTTTAAACAGTGCTCCATTATTATCTCTGGGATTTTCTTCCAAGCTTCTAATATCCATTTTGCAAGTTTTGATGCTGGTGCTTCTAATGTTCTCACATAAGCAGGCATTGATAACGGATTGGAGGCGGTAGCCTGGCTGATGAGGAGAGTAAAATACGCATGGATTTCAGAGATTTTGAAATAAGAGAGAAAAGCTACATCGTAGAATCCATGAACTATGCTACTACACCCCCCAGTTACCTTTATTCAACTATTGGTAGAGTTAAAGACTTTTCATAAATAAAGCCAGACTGTAGTTGATTCCGACTTATTAAGATGATGTGTTGTCACAAATGTTTTTCTCATAGCGGTGTTCACAGATCAAGTGTTGGTGGTGTATTATTTAATCAACAGTAAGTACGGTGAGAAGCCCTGAAAATTCTCCCCACTCTTCATAGTTGGTTAGAGGCTAGTAAACTGAGTCTCTGGGGCTTTCTTTTGTGAATTTGTCACCAGGTTGGCTTATGCAGGTTGTAAGAGCCAAATTCCACATGCGGCTAATCAGGCCTTTAGTCCTGTGGTATTTGCAAAAACAACGCCATGGCCTATGAGTGGACCAAGTTCTATGTCTAGCTTGTTGGAGACAGGGCTGGAAAAATATCCCTAAGAAGTTTGGAAAGCTGAAGTCATGGACTTAAGTGGGTGTTGGAGTGTCTGTCTGCAAGGGAGAAGGTTCTAATTCAGGTTGGCATCTATGAACCGGAACCAGGCATCAGTCTCTGCTTTTGGTGATGTGCAGCTGGAATGGGCAGAATCCATTATTCCAGAGGAATTTTCTGCTTCATAATCTGCCTACGTCTAGTCCTTGGCCACTTTTTTCTATTTGGCACATGTTAGTGCTTGGATAGATATTAATATTTATTGAGCTTACTTTTATTCATGCCTAAAGTAGCCATAACTACCAACTGGGGCTAGTAATCTTCCTCATGGGAGGTAACATATTAGTTATGAGATGGGGTTTTGCAGCATGCAGGCCTGGGTTTGAATTCCAGCTATCCTCTTAGTAGCTATGTGATCCTGGGCTTCGTGTTCTCATCAGTAAAATGGGACAATGTTACCTATTCCATACCTGTGTGTAGGTATTTGAGAGAATGTATATTGCACACTTTGTACAATGCCTTTTTGTAGTAAGTGCTCAACTGAAGGTCCTCATTGTTATTATTTCTATTATTAATAGACTCTGTTATGGTGTGGAGGTACCTGGGCCATCAGCGGTCATTAATTCTCCAGATTCTTCTCTATGAATGGGTAATGTTTGCAGGAAACTGTTCTAAGTGATGAGATGAGAGCCCACTGCTTTCTCCTTGTCTGGAGTCCTGACTCTCCCAGAAGGTACCTATCTTTTGATCTATCCCCTAAATTGCCTTTATTCTAATGTGTTGATCAGTTATGCATTGATCTATATTGTTGATCCATTGTCATAGGTGTGTCCTTTTGAACCTAGTGTAATCAGTTGAGCATTAGATTGAAAGTTGGTCAGCTTAGTTTCTAGCCATGGCCCCAATACTAATGAGCTGTGGGACTTCCTTCTTCTGTAAAATGTGCCTTCTTCTGGTCCTACCTCATGAGGGTCTTGTGAGGGTAAGTGATCGTTCTAGCTACATTTATTGAGCATCTTCTCAGTGCCATTCATGGTGTCAGAGACATTCTGGGATCTGTCTCTAATGCTAATGATAATCCTGCAAAGCAGTTAGTCTTTTCCCTATTTTACAAATGGAGAAACTAAAGCTTAAGCACATTAACTGTGTTCTCATTGCCTGTGTGAACTTGGGATAGTTAATTAACCTTTCTAAGCTCAAGGTCCTCACCCCAAAATTTGAGGAGATAAGTGTTTGCTTTGTAGTTCTAGAGGATAGAAGGAGATGAGGTTTATATGGCCTTTGACACAATCACACAGGTAGTGTGCAAACCTGGAGTGTTTGGTGATACATAGGGGAGAGAGCTTGGATTTTAGTACAGGGCTTCTAGCTCTTTGAACATATGTGAGAGAGCATGTGTTACACAGTGCAAAGTGGCTGATGACGGCCCTCTGACATAATCCTGGATGAGGGAATGGCTCAGAGCTGTCTCACTCTTTAGGGTTCCTCTTTTTCCTCTTCCCTCTTCTGGACTGTCATCTGCCCCCTCCCACTCCACTGGCTGTATGGGAGGACCAATGTACGAGAGGGGATTTCCTCTGTCTTAAAGGCTGAAGACCGTTATTTCTTCATTGTGGTAAAATGCACATAACATACATTTTACCATTTGTGGCATTTAATACATTCGTAGTATGGTGCAATTGTTACTGCTATCTAGTTTCAAAACATTTTCGTCACTTCAAAAAGAAACCTTGAACTCCAAACAACCACTTCCCATTTGCTCCTCCCCTCAACCCCTGGCAATCACTAATCTGCTTTCTGTCTGGATGGATTTTCTTATTCTGGACATTTCGTGTGCATGGAATCATATAATATGTGGTCTTTTGTGACTGGCCTCTTTCACTTAGCATGAAATTTTCAAGGTTCATCCGTGTTGTAGCATTATCAGTACTTCATTTCTTTTTATGACTGAATAATATTGCATTTTATGGCTCCACCACATTTTGTTTATGCATGCATCTATTGATGGGTACTGGGGTTGTTTCCACCTTTTGGCTATCATGTATAGGGCTGCTAGGAACACTCATATGCAAGGTCTTGTTAGAACACCTGCTTTCAGTTCTTTTGGGTAGACACCCTGGAGGGGAATTCCTGGGTCACATGGTAATGGAATATCATTTTTGACTAAGACTTGAGACTATGTGGGGAGGAAAAGGAATACAATTTCCTATAATTGTGCTCCTCTAACTTTAATGTGCGATCACCAAGGGATCTTGTTAAAATGTAGATTTTGAGTCAGTGAGTCTAGGCTGGGACTTGAGATTCTGCATTTCTAATAAGCTCCCAAATGTTACTGGTGTTACACTTTGAGTAGCAAAGTCCTATAGGACATCAGAGGGGAAGAAAGGTGATTATTTACAACCCAATTCAGTGGCTCCTGCACCCCGATGTGTCTTGGGGTTTTTGAGAGTCCTTTTGAGATTTGTCTATATCTCTTCCATTTCTTCCACAAGCTTCAGGCACACAGAGAGGACAGTACGGTGGTTTGAAGCTGTATGAACCCCAGAAAAACATGTTCTTAAATCTAATCCATTCCTATGAGCCCAACGTAAGCAGGACGTTTTGATGAGGTCACATCAGTTGAGGTGTAACCCACCTCAATCAGGATGGGTCTTATTCCTATTTCTGGAGTCTTAAATAAGAGCATGAAATTCAGACAGATAGAAAGCTATGGGTACCAAGAAGCTGAAATGGAATCTGAAAGAGAAGGGAGAGCCTGGGAGACACTGCTTTGTACCTTGACATGTGAAAGAGGAACCAAGAATCACCAGCAGCCAGCCCCAGAATGCCACAGTTTTGGGTGAGAAAGCATTGCCTTGATGACACCTTGATTTGGACATTTTCCCAGTTTCAAAAGTGGGGGCGAATAAATTCCCGTTGTTTAACCCATATTTGCTTGAGCAGCCTAAGAAACGAAAACGGACAGTTTTCCCACTGTTTATTTTCAGTAAGTCCTTTTCCCTTTTGACTCTGACCACCATGACTGCCAATCAGCTTCTCTAGGACAAATCTGGCCCTTTCTACAGAAACTTCCTGAAATGCACTGGATAGTCCCACTGAGCTATAAGCCCATCAAATGAGGCAGAATGTGCCTGTTAAGAAACACACTTCAGCCGTGAAGATTTATGATCCTTGCTTCTGTAGAGTGATCCTTCTCTTCCAGCGTACTGTTCCTTTGGAATGATGAGATTCAAGACAGAGCAACAAGGCAGAGCTTAACCCTGCCTCACCATCATCTACACAGGAGTCCTGGCCAGCCTACATACCACTTCATTATCTTACCTGGAAATTAAGAATTTAGATGTATCAAATGAGCAGAGGGCTGGGAGAGAGAAATAGCAAAACAATTCACAGAACTTTCCAAGTCTAATGTGCTATTGGATGAGATAGATATTTTTCTAATAAGGAACAATGGATATCAAATTGCAGCATGTCAAAATGTGCATGATATTACGAGTTAAGGGGATTTTACACAGAAAGAATAGGTTGGTGATTGGAAGTAACTATCTGGTTCCTTTGATAATTATACTTCTCATTGCAAATGATTATATTGGCATTTTGATTTGATTAAAACCACAGCAATAACAAACCAGTACACCACAAGTGCAAGAGAAGTTTAGGTTATAGGTAACACCAAAAAACAGGACTGGATAATCTTCTGAGGTTGACTCCAGTATGAGGATCCTGGGATCTGAGCCCCCTTTTTTTTTTTTAACATTTTTGGGCTTGTGGGAGGGCAGAAAGAAGAGTTCCCACATGATAGGAGGCAGGGCAGGGTGACTTGTCATTGCTTTATCCAGCTAGGCTTATGCATATTTTGCATAGTGATTTCTGTTTGGAAATTGATTTACAGCAATTACAGGTGGCAGAGAGAGCTTGTTTTAAGGCAAGATTTGAAGTGGAAAAGAAAGGACCTTGTCCAAAGCTTTCTCCAAGGCAGGTCATGCTGAGTGAATTTTCCTTGTTGGGAGAGAAAGGAATTCCCCTTGGGGCCCTGTCTTCTCACTCCAGCTGACAGCTCTATTGCAGGTATGGTGCCTCCCTGTCTGTCAGTCATTTGAGGGGAACCTCTGACCCCAAGACCTCCCCTGGTGATTAAGGGGGGTGGCATACATGTGTCAGACTGATGACGGTGTATGTGTCATAGAAACTGTCACAAAGCAAAGATGGGGGGAAGCTGAGCACCTGCCCCCCCAAAGCAGCCACCAAGTCATGCCTGATGTTAGCTTTCCATTACAGGTCATACTGCTTAAAGGTCGTGTGTGTGTGTGTGTGTGTGTGTGTGTGTGCATGTGCGTGTGTGTGTGTGTGTGTGAGAGAGAGAGAGAGAATCTTAATGGGATTTCCAGTCTCCCTTGTTCATTTCATACTCAAAATATTCTGAATCAACACCTACATTCATATGAGTGCTTGGTATTACTGTTGACTACTATATGGAAGGAAATGACCTCTGGAACCCAAAGTCACTTGTTTCTGCAACCTATAAAATCAAGCAACCTCAGCAACTGTTGGTGAATATTCATTAGCCTTCACTAAAAATGCCCCACCCCCACAAGACTGTCACTCATATATACTTTGTATACCAAATATACATGTTTCTATGTGTGAGCACACACATGTATTAATCCCACTTATTTCCTAAATATGGAACTGGATTTGAAATAAATCCAACAGGAATATGCATTTAACAATGCATTCAAATAGTTACCAGTTGGCACGCTAACTCTGTAATGGTTTATTCTCATTTCTGTTTCCCAAGTTGAAGGACCCAGTCCTTTTGTTTTTCTCATCCATGCCCCCATACGTTTGAGAGATTCGGAGTGTTTTTGTTCGCACTGTGATCTTCTCCAACTGTAGCTTATTCTAAATTTGGATTTATTCCAGGGAATAAATACTTGTTAATGGGGTTAGAAAGCCAGAATCACAAATGTTGCTTAGGAATTTTTTAAAACAGGCTTTAGGAATTTTTCAGAACATGCCTAGAATAGATTTTTAAAGCAATCTGAGGTAGATTTTCAATACATGTGTTTGGTGCAGCGTTCCAGTGGAAAAGTTCATTCATTCAATAAATACTTAGGTATGCAAGGGATGTGATATTTAGACGGATTTAACTAAAGGAATGGGTATTTTAAGCCTCATGACTGACATGTAGCTTTGGACTACACTGAACTTGCTGACACAGTGTGCCAAAAGGGGATGGTAGCTTTTCTGAAGGTTCTGGGAAGGACATGAGCTTCCTTCTTAGGAGCTTCTCAGAAAGTTTTAGATTTATGCATGTTGAGGAAATAGAGTTCAAGAAATATGAGTTTCTCTTTGAGATGTGTTCCAGGACAATAGTGCCTGGGGTGGGGTGGGGGCATAAGGTTTGTCCTGGAAAGTTGACAAAAGGTGTGATTCTGCAAAAACATTGAGTGTTTCTGAGTTAAATACTTTATTAATAAAGTGCACCATTCTAATTTCTAATGCCTATCATAATGTTTGCTAGAGAATTTCTGATTAACCTTTGTTAAAACAAACTGTGTTCTCAGGTTGTTAGTAATATGTCATCCATTGACACTGATGAAAGGAAAGCTTATTCCCCAAAGCTCTTAACCATTAATGGCTAGCTTGGGGATGGCTCTTAATAAGTCAGATATATTAATCCAATAAGTGGGAGGATTCTCTCTTTCTGTCTTCTGAGGCATTTGATCTTGAGACCCCTGGTCCTGAGTATTTGTTTCAGTGAGGGTAGGATAAGGGAAACAGAACCACTATGAGTGATATGGGAGGGATTTATTATAGGGATTAGAGTTCACACAATTGTGGGAACTGGCGAGGAAGTCTATTTTATCCAGCAAAGATAAATTCCCAGATGGCTGCATGTAAACCAATTTACTTTCATGTATTTGATTTCTTTTTCCATATTGCTTATTAAGAAAAATGTATATGACTTCTTGAAGCTTTTTGGTTATTTGAAGAAATGAAGGTCTAATTTCCCTGGTTAATTTGGTTAATCTGTCTTTTTATATTTTTTGTTTATTTTTGCTCACTTGCAAGAAATTCGTGAAAGAGTTGCTGTATATCTGCTAGACATGAAATGCCCAACCATGGTTAATCCTTGCAACACATTTATTAATCATTCTTTTGTTTATATCTCTATTCTTAATGCTGATGATTTGCTTAATTAAGGATTTATTTCTTGATCAGGATATGTTATATGAAGGTCATTTTTATGTTTGAAATTGGAAACTTGTGAGGTTGAAAAATACATTAGATACACCAATATATTATTTATTTTGTGGAAAGCAGAGCTTCTTGCTTGCTTGAACAATGAAACAATTAATAGAACCAAAACTATTTTATGGTATTGCAGTTCTTTTGACTACTATGACTCTCATTCTTAGATTCTTTTTTTTTTAACTAGATAACCCTCTCACTTGAACAATGAAACAATTAATATTAAAGAACCAAAAATATTTTATGATATTGACATTCTTTTGCCTACTATGAATCTCATCTTAGAATCTGTTTTCAACTAGATAACCAGGACTATCTGATATAATTTACCAAAATGTATATGAAATATTTCCTATGTGAAAGGCACTGTCATGGTGGTGAAACATACTGATTAAGATATATCCTTACATTCTCTAAGTTACCTTTGCTTTTTCTTCTATTATTAGGTGCGATATATTTGTTCAGATGTAGTGCAATAAAAACTTACTCATTGTTCATGCTCTGATAATTGACCTGCCCGGACTGTCCCAGTGCATGTTATAGAGGTTTGGACTGTATCAATTTAGCGAAGCTGGGGCCAAGTTTCCCAGAATTCCCTTCCCTGAATGATTCGGGGTCAGGATTGGCCAGAAGAGAAATTGACCGAGATTTGGAAGGCAGAAGTGAAGCAGCGGTCGTTATGTTCTGAAGGTCAGCATAGGGCGTCATGCCTTGCCTCAGCCGCCTTTCCTTCTGACCTGTCTGACTCCTCTTGCAGGGGTGAGGCTGGCCTGCAGCTCCTGCTGGATCTCCTGCTTCAGCTTCTCTGACTCCTGGGCCAGGCAGGGGCAGCACCGCTGTGAAGGGTGCCAGCTTCGTTTCCTCAGGTCTTCTTCATCAAGGCTAGAGGTGTTGAAGGACAGATGGAGGTTCCAGCTTGTTCGCACAGGTTCAAGTTTGTCCTTTTTCTCCCCTGCTTTATGTCCAGCTTTTCTCCCCAACTGCTTGTCCTGCCGACCTACAGCAGTTATTTTCAGGCCTACCACCAGCGTTCTATGAAAGTCTTCCTCAGCTCCCTCAGTTGCATGATAAATCCCTTATTTCATATCACTCCTAGTAGTCCAGCTACCCCAATCAAACCCCCACTGATACAGAATCTCCATATCAGGGCTCCAAAAATTGAATGCTCCAGGGACCAGTCTGTGAATGCAGCAGGTCTGATGTAAAAAAATCGCGCAGCCTTTTCAATCGGTTTTTCTTTTCCCTACTTTTGGGAGCAGTGTGGGATCAAAGAAGTATCCTTCTATGATAATAACAATGACAGCTTGGCATGTTGATGAATGACAGCTTACTCCTGGCTGGGTAACAAGGAAGCAATAGAGAGTGGCGGGACTGGAGGCGGCGCACTTCATCCAAAGGGGCTCCTGCTCATTATCGCTGCCATGTTTCAGCAGAAGTCAGAAACTGAAGTTTGATGTGACTTCTGATTTTTGGATGTTGACTGGAATTACAAACACACAAACATAAAGATACTCCACGTGTCAAATATACCCCTTGGGTTTGTTTGGCCCAAGGGCCTCTAGCTTTGTACCTTGTGCTCTGAATGGGCAGACTGACAGTCAAGACTCAGAGATGAGGACAGAGGGATAAAAAGGACAACAGGATTGTCAGGGAGGAGAGTGATTGCTGGGGACGGAGAGGAAGGATCCCCAATGTCCGTGTGGGGTAGACTCTGCAGGCTGGCTGGCAACTCCATGGAAAAAACCAAAACCTCTTCTTTTTGTTTGTGTGTCTGTGTGCATGAAGTCATCTAATAAGAACTATCATTTTCACAGTGATTTGCATTATACACAGAGATTTCACATATGCTATTTCATTTATTCTCATTGACTATCATATCTACTATCTTGGATGTTAGTGGGATCAAAGATAAATCACTGCTGGTTCCTGCTCTCAAGAGTTGCAATCATGGGGGAGACTGATATGTTCATATCCAACTATAAAGCAAGAATGAATGTGATTAAATATCATGGAGGGGGAGGGAAGGGTCCTGACAAGTGGAAATGGGGAATGGGGAGGATGTTCTGGTTGCCACAAAAGGTGTGGGCAGAAGCACCAAAGAGAACTTGGAGAAGTCAACAGTAAAAGCTGTTATGAAGAACAAACTGGTAACAAATGCTCTACTGACACAACTAAAATTCATTTGCGAACTCCTACCTCTGGAGCCTGGAGGGGGGTGATTTTCAGGCTGCCTTAATAGTCAAAATGCTAAATCCATCAATGGGATGCATTTAAACAGCCATAGTTTGAGGATAGAGGAAGTCAAACACCACCACAGTCTCTTGTAAGCAAAGGGGTACTACACAAAGCCTGCAATTCAAGACCCAGAAATAACTGCACGTTTGCCTAGGGGGGAGGAACAAGTGCCCCTAGGTTTTACGGTACCTTAAAAAAAATCAGACAACAGATAGGAGGAGGCTGGTACAGAGGGCTGCCAATTGCCAGAAAGGACAACAAATCTATTTTAAAGAGCTTGTAATAGTTAACTGGGCTCCATTACTATAATCTGGAAAATTTGAATCAAATCTTTTGTTTCTCTCTTCTGCTTAAAGCTCTTTGGAGGTGTCTTGAAGTCCAGACTCTTGTTTGGCACAATATAGTCAAGGCCCCATATGACCTGACCCTGGCTTCCCTCTCCTGGCTGGTGCCCATTCCCCTGTCTCTATGCCCCAATCTCTCCAACTGTGCTGTACATAATTTTCAGGCCACAAGGCACTACTTGCAGTTGTCTGGAGTTTTTGCATCTTTGGCCCCTTGCACATTCATTTCCCTCATCCTTGGCATGTCCATACTTCTCTGCATTACTGTGCAAAACCATCTAAAAAGTGTCTTGTGACTCCCTCAGAACCCACTAAGTTTTCTTTTGCCAGTGCTATACTGGACATAGTTGAATTTTTGTTCTTATTATACTGTGATATGATGTTTTATTTGCTTGTTAATCCATGTGCAATATTGTATGTTGACACATTCATTCAGTAGCTTTTTATTAAGTGCTTCTCTGTGTAAGTCTGTACAAAGTGCTGTGGACACAACAGTAAACAGGATAAATCCAGTTACTGGCCTCATGGGGTACCTATTTAAAAAATGAGACTTGAACCGAAATGAATTCACAGGACAGTCTGAAATTTAGGTTCAGGTTTTTATGCATTGACAAGGTGTTCCCTTCATAAAATCACATTTCAGTCTTTTACATTTTCTGTCCTGTAACTGTGCGCTCTCACTCTGTTGCTGAATTCCTTATTAATGCAGTCACAGAGCTCATTCCTGCTGCATTTCTAGGACCTTTGTGATTTTGTAGCTCTTGGCTATATTTGGGCTGTCTTTCCACAGAGGCTTGGATCTCTCTCCAAAGAAGGTTCTATTTTTAGCCTTGAGTACTGGGGTTCCACCTTCCTCTCAACTGCCTTATTTGTCCTACTTGGGAAGGTGGCACTTAGCCCATTATCTCCTTGGTGCATTATTTTTTATTCATTTATTTTTTATCTTACAGATATGTAGGGTGGGTTCAAAGGCCACGTTATTTTTCCTGGACCAACCAGAAAGCTGTCTTGATGCTTCTTTCAACCACTCGTCCATCTACTCTATGATTTATTCTGGAGGGAAGAGGAAGCTTTTTCCTTATTCTGCTACCCTGCAAAGCCCTACAAAGTGTCAATTCTGTCTGAGTCTGGTAATTTGGGGGTAGGGCACTTCTCACATTAACACTGAGGTTGAAATTTTGACAATGTATTTCTGTTTGAATGTTTCCTTGCTTGGCCACATTCCAGGATAACATTTTTGCAAACTACAGATCATGAAATAATTTAATGTCATGACTAGTATTAGAAAATATAAATAGAATAAAATAGAAAATATCTGTATCATGTGTAGTAAAGGTAAATTCTGTAAAAGTTGTTATACATATATTGTATGTCTGTGTGTACTTGGGTTGTGATATAAAATAGGTTTTTTTTTTTACTTTGGGTGCCATTAAAAAGTTTGAAAAACGTGGCTCTAAAACAATCCATTTCCTTCTTTCTTCTCCTTCCTTCCTTCCTTCTTTTCCCTTATTTTGTGTTGCTTTAACTTGGGTTCTAAAACCGGTGTCTTTTTTAATATGATTTTGTTATTTTGTTTGGCCATTTCCATTGATTAGACTACTGAATAACTGGCTAGGTTACCACTTTGCATTGCGCATGTGCCTCTAAACAAGAATCTTTTAAATTTTTGAAGATAATACTTAACAGACAATACTTGTTTTAATAAGGGTTTTACATTTCACTTCTTGTAATATTCTGACAGCTCCCTCCCATTCTTCTGAAAGTTATACTTCCTTTAGACTCTGGACCAGGGATCTTTTGCGTAAACTTTAGAGGAAGATCTAGGCAAACATTAGTTAAAATGAAAAACAAAACAACAAACAAGGCAAACACCTATCTTTTATTAGCTTAGTCTTTTCATTTAGTTGGCAGTCAAATTCTTTTACACCACATCCAAAATTATGCAGCAGGCAGACAATCTTGTTTGGTTGCTAATAGTTAAATACTATTTTTTCTAAAAGCATTCATATGCACGTACTTTCATTGTAGACTAACATGAGTTAACTGCTTTGGTGTTCTTTAGCATAATCAATAACTCAAAATGGACAAACTATCCTAATGCAAACATTTTCATAGGGGGAACTCAGTTCCTTATACAACAAGGCATTTTGGATATTATGGAAAATAAACTTAGCTCTTTAAAAAGGAACTGACAAAACAGAAAGTCCCAGGACAGCTGAATGTAGTGCACATTTCTGAATGAATCTCCTAGGATTTGTTTTTAATCTGAATATTTAATAGCATGGCATTGGAAAATTTGAATTATGCTACTTAATTTTAATGGTTAATCTGCTTTAAAAAATACACAAGCTTAATTGTGACATACGAAAGTCCTTATTTAGGGTAGATTTCTAATTTGATTGCTGTCGGCCCTGCTGTGTAAGGAGTCTCCTGGGTGCAGATTTTTAAGAGTGTGTGTGCGCCTTAACATCTCACCGTGTAACAATTCCTCTTTGCTGAGTCTGCCCCAGCCTCCACACAAGCCAGGAACAGACAATAGATCCATCCTAATGGAGTTGTGTACTTGCCATCTGTAGGAGCAGCTGCTAGCCCGCATCTGCACAATATGCTGGGACTGAGAGCTCCGCTAATCTGCATAATAAGGAGGAGGCTCATCCCACTCCAGCTAATAATCGCGAGCAATCGACGCACTTCATTCCCTCACTGCGGAGCACAAGCAGGCGGATTTCCTGCTCTGCGTAGCAGAGGTCAGGAAAATGGTGCGGTCTGGAGCTGAGAATCACTCCGCTCACAGTCCAGTGTTGCAACAGTCCAATGGGACCGTGGTTTGGTCTTTCTTTTGAGTCATGTTGACACATAATACAAAATCATGGGAATTGGGACGAAAGGGTGCTAGCAAGTTATTAAGATTGCTGATCGGAAATGCTTTTGGAGCAATTACAGTATTGACCAATTTGCATTGGAAAATACCCCCTTTGTGGGAAAAAGGGCAAGAGCAAGTTTTCAGTTTAATTGTGAGCTACTGTGAGTCAGTTGGTTTTCATTGATTTTTTTAAATAGCTGCACAATGCTGAGGTTTGACTTTTAAACTGTCTTAATATGCATATCATCCTTCCCCATTGTGGGATATTGAATAAATGTACCAATAGCTGTGTGGGTTCAGGAGAGTATTTCATTTTTTAAGATCAAAGAGCATGCATTTTCATACAAGTAATGTGGACTTTATCAGTAAATTATAGTGAGAAGCCAGGAAAAAATAAAAGAATTGTGAAATGGGCAGAATATGTGACCTAATTAATCAAATTTGTGTTTATTTCCATTTATAATGTCAGACGGAAATAAAGACTTGATTTCTGGTTATATCTTGAAGCAGTCATTCTGTTAGTAGAAAAGAATATCATCATTGAAATGATGTATTCTAGAATAGACTAAAATTACTTTCTTATTAAAGGAAATGCCAAAATGGCTTAATTTTTCTAGAAAGATCATGCATTTACAAATATGGTCTGATTTCATAGAATCGATTTAAAAGTTAAAACATTTTAACTTAGGTGACCTAGATTGAGGACAATATTTTAAGACAAACTGCAACTTATCATTATTTATGATGTCTGGCTATAAAAAGTGGAGAGACAATCTAATTTTTACAGGAATGATTATTTGCATAATTCACCGCCCGTCATGGAAGCACAAGGAAAAGAGCATTAATTTATGGAGATGGAAGGCTAGGGCTGAAGAAATAATTGTTTCCACCAGTAAACAAAGCAGTTTGCTTAGCATTCATTTCAACCTTTTACTCAACACCATTTGGGCAAGTGAGATGCTTCTTCCAGTGTGATTTAGAAGAAAACTTTATTAAAGGGAATTCCATTTAGATAGAATCAGTATCACTGGAAGAGAAACATGTGACTTCTATTAGAGTTTCCTCGAAATTTTGGGGAGGTGTTATGGAAACAGTGTGCTGGCTCCCATCCATCCAGTACCCTCATAGTACTGTGATTGAATGAAGAACAATATGCCTGATGAGCTGAAAGCATCCTTTCTTGGTTTCCTAATTTTAAAGCCCATGTAGTCCTGTACATCAAGAGACTGCCTACATAGTCTACCTGAAGTAGGAATGGTGGGCTGCTCCAGAATGCCTCTAAAAGTCTTGGGAGTTGTTACACTCACAAAGAAGAAAAATGATTATGAGTTGATTCCAAACAAGGGGTCTCTTCATAAGAATCTCTGGTAACTTTTCTAGAAATTAGACAACAAAGGCAGTAGGAGAAAACAGCACTAGTTGCAGGCATAAACAGGAGGATCCATCAGGGAAGAAAGGATATTGCTGAACTAAATATCTAGTTAGATTTTATTTCTCTTTTAGTGTCTACACAGTATATGTCATTATCTATAAGTACTTGGCTCATATATATTTTCTTGCTGAATGTCTATTTCCTTATGCTTGTGTGGAAGCCCCAGAAGAGAAGGGACATTTTCTGCTGTATTCACAGAACTGAAAAACATAATGCATCTTCAACAAGTACTTTGTTGAATAAATGAAAGTTGTTGCACTCTCCCTCCCCATGGAGGTTCAGGATCTTTTAGGAGTAACTCAGGAGGATGCTACATTGAGGTTATCTTCATGCCTAAATACAAAATATCCCTGGTAGAAACAGGAAAATGGTAGAATCCCAAGGACAGGTCATGCCAATGAAAATCCACATATCCCCTGGTAATGTTTAGAACCTTTCCTTTCAGAATCTCAGAAAATAATGCCTCAATGTAATGCATGCAGCTCTGTGCAAAAAGAAAAAAAAAATCTCTACATTTACCTTTTGTCAAGATGGGCCTGGATTGCTTCTTACAGTGCCCTTAAATCCAGGTCAGTTCTAAGGGAGATGGTGATAGTTTTGAAAGTTGCTTTGAGACTATTTCATATATTATATCTATTTATTCACCCATCCATCCATCCATCTACCCTTTCATCCATCCATCCATCCATCCACCCTTCCATCCATCCATACATCCACCCTTCCATCCACCCACCCATCCATCCATCCATCCATCCATCCATCCATCCATCCATCCATCCATCCATCCATCCATCCATCCATCCATCCACCCTTTCATCCATCCATCCATCCATCCATCC
>PVIY010012856.1:0-18453 GCA_004026745.1 Myrmecophaga tridactyla | reverse complement strand
GAACTGAACCAAGGTTTGTAGGGATTCATGAAGATCACTCTAGGGACCATCAATGGTCACTTAAAAATTATTCCAGTAAAGACTTTTATTTTTATCACAGAGATATTAAGATTTTAACTTGGAATCTAAAATTGGTTGTTTTTGTGAGTGGAATCTTCTTATTGTCATTTCATAGTTGGTTGTTACTGGTATACATAGAAGGTATTAAAATGTAATTATTTTCAAACTGTCCCCTTCATTGAACTCTGCTATTCTAATACCTGATTTAAAAAAAATTTCTAAGCTTACAATTGCATCAGCTAGAAATATGGTAATTTAATCTCCTCCATTGCAATAGTTAAGGCATCTTTTTTTTCTCATAATGTTTTGGAGGGAATTTTCAGAACACTGTTAAATAGTAGCAGTATGTCAGGCTTCCCTGTCTTGAATGCTAAGTTTCAGGCCTGTCAGTGATGAATGATGATGTTGAAAATAATAATAATAGCTACCATGTACTGAGTATTGACCATGTGCTATAATTGTGGATTTTTCTATTTCTTCTTCCATTTCAATCATTTACGCTTCATGTATTTTGAAGCTCTGTTATTTGGTGAATATACAATTAGGACTATTATGTGTACTTGTTGTAGTGACCCCTTAATCATTATGAAGTGTCCTTCTTTATCTCTGCTAATATTCCTTGTTCTGGAGTTTACTTTATCTGATATTAATATAGGCACTCTTTCAACAATATATGTTGTTAGGGGTTTTCCCTGCATTTACTTTTAACCAATTTGTGTATTTATATTTAAAATTAGCTTCTTGCGGACAACATAGAGCTGAATCTTGCTTTTTATCCAATCTGTTAACCTGTGTTTTCATTTACATTTAATGTATTTGTTGATATGGTTCGCTATAAAGCTACCATCTTGGTTTTTTTTTTTCAATATGTCCTTTTTAAACTTTTTCTTTTTTCCTATTTCCCCCTTTCTTTATATTAATTGAGTATTTTTAAAATTTCGTTTTATATCCACGGCTGACTTATCAGCTACATCTCTTCATTTTATTTGTTGTGATTCTTCTAGGGTTTAAACCTGCTGCTTTAACTTGTAACTGTCTATCTTCAATTATTATACTCCCTTCATATGAAGTGGAAGGTTTTTACAGCAGTGTACTTCCATTTCCTCTCTCCTGTCCTTTGTTTTATTGTCAGACACTTTACTTCTAAATATATCTGAGCCTTGCAATTCATTGTTATTTTTATTTTAAACAGTGAATTATCTTTTAAAGTAATTAAAAATTAGAAAACTATCTTTTATATGCATCAATGTACTTGTATTATTCTAAAACCCTTCATTTCTTGGAAGATCCAAATTTCATTCTGGTGTAAGTTTTTTTCTCCATGAAGAACTTCCTTTAACCTTTGTTGTTAAAGGAAGATTTTCAGGCCTTTCCAACTATCTGGCAGTAGATTCTGCCAGCTCTCAGGTGTCTAAAAAAGTCTTTATTTTACATTAATTTTTGAAAAGACATTTTTGCTGGTTATAGAATTCAAGGTTGACAGTTTCTTTCTTTCATTACTTTAAAGAGCTTGATCTATTCTCTTTTGGTCTACATGGTTTCTGACAAGAAGTCTACTATTATTGTTGTTTCATTTCATTGAACAGTGTCAAAGTGAAAGAAAATGGACTATTTGAGCTAGAATATGTTAAGTCATTAATCTTCACCATGAAATAGACATTATTATTCTGTTTTTACATATGAGGAAATGGAGGCAAGAAAGGACAAATGCTTTCCCCAGGACACAGAGCTAGTAAGTGGTGGGACCAGGGCATAAACCCAGCAGGACTGACCACTGCTTCATTATCCATTGGGGGAAGGGGTAGATCACACCCACCTCTCAGAGCTTCCATCTTGGAAAGTTTCAAGAGACTCCCCAGCTAATCTGGTGAAGCCCTCCTGATATGATCTCTCCATCTCATTCTCTGACCTGCTGAACAGAGAGAGTACAGGGAACACCATAACCTCCAGCTTGAACTTCTCTTAGGTTCTTCCTGCTCCTACCCCTCTGGGTATGTTTTGCTCTGACCGGAAAACAGGTGCCAGTCGTAGTGCCCCAATCCTTGCTAAGCAGCATTTCTTGAAAGTTGCTGAGTCACTGACCAGCACAGTGGGGGAAGTGGCTGCTGGGTTTTCTTGTGCTCACAGGCATGGGGTGCACGATCAGGAGGCGGTGGGGGGAATGAGAGATCTTCCTACCTGTCAGGGCCCACGGGGCCCCTCATTTCATTGCTAATCCCAATTCCCTTGATCATGTGGAAAATCCGTTCAGATTCTGATATTGATGCTGTTTGTCCTTATCCTCAGCATTGTGGTGAGTTTTATGATTTTTTCCCCTGTTTTCTCGTGTATTTTAGAGTGTGTCTGGGAGAGGTTATGTCGGGGCCTGTTAGCCACAAGCTTTTAAAAACCAGAACTCTCTCCTTTTATACAGGAAGTTGTCATGAGGTAGAGATCAAGCCATGAAATGTATCTGTGTAAAACCAGATGAACCCTTCTTTATCTTTCATTTTAAAAATTACCATACAGCAAAACGGACTTATTCCCTCCTGGGTGTATGCATTTGAATAATGATTAGAACAGCTCCATCATCCAAAAACTCCCTCATGCTATAGGCATATCGCCTTTTCCGTATCCCATAGCAACCACTGAGCTGTTTGCCACCACTAAAGGGGAAGCCCACTGCCAGCTTGTGTTTTTCAAGAATGTCATATAAATGGGCTCATACGATATGTAACACATTAATATCAGTTTCTTTCACTTAGCGTAATGCTTTTGAGAATCATCCAAGTTGTTGCATTTCACATGTCAAGTCTGGCTGCAGGTTATGGATTCTCTCTTATTTCATGTAGAAATATCCTGGGAGCGTTTGCTATATGGTATTGGATTTCTCCTTTAGAACATGGGAAGTTTTTCTAAGCATTTCTTAAACAGTTCTTTGAAAGAAAAATTATATTTTTAAAATCTCAGAAATCTGAAGAAAATAGTACCCAGGAAATCTTGTTTGTATGAAGTAAAGATCAATCTTTATTTTTCCTTGTTGTTTTTATTTTACTATTCTGGAGTATTCGCTGATTCCTTGAGTTTGACATCAGCCTGTTTTCATTATATTTAGTGGTTTTAAAGGAAAGATCAGGCAGAGAGGGGTTAATGCTAGGAGCTTCAGCTGGGGACCATTTCTGACATCCAAATGTTAGCCACTTTACAAGAAAGATGAATGTAGTAGGTGAATTCATTCTCAGAGGTGCTTGTAATAAGAAATAGTTTGGCTTCCCTTCCATTAGGGAGACTTGGCTTCCCTGCCATGGCCCCCTTATTTTTGCATCTAGAGTTTAATGGGCTATAATTTAATGTTTTAAAAAATACATCTGGGAAAAAATCAAATAAACATCCCAATCAAAAATGTGTTAGCATCTCTGATGATACCTATGGTTTTTCCCTCTCAGTGCATAGTATGGCTTTAATGTCACATTATGGACTCAGAAGACTGCCAGGCCCCCTGAGGAATGCCACCTACCTCTGCAGGCCCTCCCCCAACCCCTCCTCAGCCATAATCACCACCCAAGTTAATCCTTATGTGTAAAACACATAGCCAACCTCATTCCTTCTCATAAAAAAAGGCCGCCCCTAATCAAACCCTCTCAGGAGGCCTTCATCTCTGCAGTTCCCCTTGCTTTCGGGATGGAAACACATAGATTTATTTTTTCACAGGACACATCAAAGACTTTTTAACTCTGGTCATCTGCAGAGAGAGCAATCACAAAGCCCACAGATTTCAAGTTGCTTTAGCTTTCTGGGAGCATGATGGCTTTTTCGGGCTACTCATTTCTTCTGTCAACCTGAAGGGGCTTGGTGTCCTGAGTAGAAAGGGGCTTGATATCTTCAGACACCCTGGAAGCCCTTGAACACAGCACATAAAGAACTAACCGAATCACATTCCTGAGGTGATTTGGGGTGTCACTTTCACACCTGGTTTGGTGTTCTGAAGCTGACTTTCCTGGGAAAGCGAGACAAGTTTTCCTCACTTGCTCTTCATTTTCTAGCTCTATCCCTGTGATAGTCACACCCATCTCCCTTCTCTTTCTCAGTGTAAGAGGCATAGATTTAAAATAGCCTTGGCTTTTTTTTTTTGGCATGTGCAGGCACCGGGAATCGAACCCAGGTCTCCAGCATGGCAGGTGAGAATTCTGCCACTGAGCCACCATCGTACTGCCCAGACTTGGCTTTTAAGATGAAAATCCTGATATAAACATCAGGTGTTCACTCCTCCTATATGTTGCAGAGTATGGTTGCATAGGGAAAGAAATTCAAACCTGAGCTATACAT
Source organism: Myrmecophaga tridactyla (assembly GCA_004026745.1). Lineage (NCBI taxonomy): Eukaryota > Metazoa > Chordata > Mammalia > Pilosa > Myrmecophagidae > Myrmecophaga > Myrmecophaga tridactyla. The sequence goes on along the minus strand of PVIY010012856.1, from coordinate 14,088 downwards.
AAAGGTTTTTCAGTCAAGTCCTATCCAATTTTGAACTGTAAGAAAGACTTATTGATTGGCTAAATTTCTGAAAGGTCTTACACTTGCAGCTTTAGAGGTGTCCCCCCACCCAGAACTGAGAATGAATTCTTGGCCATATCTCTGGTCTCCTCAGGCACTTGGGTGTCTAAGTTAAAAATTTTAAGATGACTTAGTTCCATTTACTCTTGGCATAAAGCGAAGAAAGACAAACTTTAAAAGCTCTTGAACAAGTTTTAGAAGTCATTTTGAATCACAGCACATTTCGATCAAGACTGGGTTGAGTTTACTCTAAGTGAATCAGAAACATGTGGGCAATATTTCCTTTAGTGAGCAACGCTGCTTTGGAGACAGGAATGCCATAAACCAGAGATAATCTCATTTTGGTTACACTCATGTGGTCAAGAAACATTGCTGAACTCCAAGCCCAATTTACCATTGTACTTTTGCTTTCTGGATTGACCATTGTGTACCCAGCAATGTAAGATTGCTGTGAGCAGGAGCTCTGTGCCTTTACCTTTAGTGTGTGCATACAGGTGTTTACCGCATTGTTTGGGGAATGAAGTTTTAGGAATACTCAAATTCCAGATTCTGTCTTCTTTTACCCGTGATGTGGAAAGCATGAGCGCTCTGGAGTTCAGATGTCTGCTCCTCCACTCACTAACTTGGGTAACAGTTCTGTAGCCTCTTAACCCTCAGTCTTCCATACTGTTAAGTGGGGATAGTAACAAAATAGGACCCATTTCCTAGTGTTATTCTGGGCAGTAATTGAGATTGAATATGTAAAATGCTTAGCACAATTTCTGGCATAAAGAAAACATTCAATAAATGTTAGAAATTATCACTGATTTAAACATCACTGCAATTTATACACAAATTGCAGACACTGTTATACTTCCCGTAACAGACTTAGATGGATTGTGCTGTCATCATCAGGATGTTTCAACACCTGATTTGGAAGTAGGCTGGGAGGTCCAGCCAACAGGATTACTGTCCGGCGTGGGGCCCTGGGCGTGTGCGCCCTGGTAGGACAGCCTTTAGGCCGAATTCAAAGCCCGGCTCCACCCGCCCACCACTGCCTGGCTTTAGAAACCTGTGGAACAAGCTCAGCTTTCGGAATTCAAGTGAGAGTTGATGACACCAGGCTTCGGCCACTTGAGTGAAAGCCCTTAACAAGCCATGTCAGCACTCTTCGGCAAGTCTCTTTTCCTCGATGTGTGCACATGGGTGGTTCTTTTGTCAGCCCCTCTGGCTCATGTGCTCCATTTCAATGTGCGTTTTGTTTCGAGGCAACCACCGGGGCTGTAAACCCGCTCTGCTGTCCCCGTGCTGAGTGCTTCCTGGGTTGCTCAAGCTTCACAATGGAGTGTTATAACTGTTGAGGATTTTTCAAAGCTAGAAAATTCTAGAGAAAGGAAAATTTGGTGTTTCAGGAAGGTTTCAAACCAGTAAAATAGCATTCTTTACTCCTCTCTCTCATCATCCCCCGGTTGTTTGCCAGCTGCAGCTTCCTTCTTCCCTGGAACGAGCTTCCCGCCCCCTGAGCAGTGCTCGGGCACTAAGAGTTCCAGTGCCCACACCGCTCCTTCCTTTGTCAGGCAACTCAGGTGGCAGATGGGCAAAGTGTTCAGAATGAGCTTTCAGAGACAGAATTTTTTTTTTTAATGTTTCCTATCCCTGTCTACTTTTTAAAAAAAATGTGTGTCTCTATGTGTGTGAGTGTGTTGATATTGCACCTGGAAGGACAAAGGCTGCCCCTAATGATGGCAATGCAATGGGGCTGGGTGAGCATCTAGAACCATTGTCTGTGAATATGTCTATTTCTGAGAATAAAAGAGACCCTGCAGGTCATGAGCTGTTCTAGTGCTCATTGAATAAGTGTATGGGCTGTTGAAGAACAGCTCATCCACATTCTGCTAAGTTTGGTTAGTCTTGTTCAAAGCATTTCAAGCAGACTTCTCCTTTAGACACTGATTTCTGAGTCTAGTTCATTTTCAATTCCTTCCATTTGGGAATGGGGCTGGAGATGGATCAAAACAAGTCCCTCTTGTTCTCATCCTCCAGCTGCATGGGATCTGAGAAATGGACTCCAATTACTCAGTCATAACTTTCCTTGTTGTCTCCAGACTCTTCCACATTGGTGAGTCATTTATAAACTCATTTATTCACCCAATAAACATTTATTAACTTTGTGTTAAGCACAGTTCAAGAGATTGGAGATTAAGTGGGGAAAGACAGAATCTCTCTGTTGTGAGTAAAGAGCCTAGTAAATAAGGCTAGAAAATCAACAAATTGGTCTCTGCCATTTGCTAGGGTCTAATGGAGGTGAGCAAGTGCTTCAGAAAAACAGAACTGCTGACCCTAAGGAGGCTAGCAGGGAGTGCTTTACAGGGAAGATGGCATTTGAACTAAATTTGGAAGGATGAGCTGGAGTTCACGAGGAAATGTGCAAATTCAAGGAGGTGTAGATGTGACCTGCTCAGGAAATGGCACATGCAGTCAAGGGCTTCTAAAACTGATCCCGGCCTCAGGGGCCATGCCTGCTGAGATGTTTCTTTGGTAGTCAGGGAACTGTTGAAAATTTGGAACAAGGGATGACACTTGGATCTGAAAGATAAATTTGATGGCATAGTGAGAGGTGGGACAGAAAAGACAGCTCTGTATGATGGGGGACAAGGAGGCCGCCCAGGTGGTAACAAGTAAGGAAAGCCTGAAAGCCCAAACCAAGGCTGGGGCTGCAGGAACAGAGGGAAAAAAATAAAACAAGAAGACAACAAAGAAGATATTTTAAAGAAAAGGTAATTGCAATAGCTTCTCTTTCTAGGGTTCTGGAGGGTAGGAGGAATTCATCAGCTAGAAAAGGTCCTGAATGTATATTATGTTATTCAAAGATAGACACAATTTGGGTTGAATTGTGTCCCCCCCAAAATTAACCCTCAGTACTTATTTGCAAATCAGGTCTTTGCAGATGTAATTAAGATAATATGAGCTCATGCTGGATCAGGGTGGGCCCTGAACCCAATGACTGATGCCTTTATAAGAGAAAGGAGAGGGAGATGTGGCTACAGAGACAGGCACACACAAAGGGAAGAAAGTCATGAGATGATGGAGGTAGAGACTAGAGTGCTACAGCTACAAGCTAAGGAAAGCTAGGATTGCTGGCAACAACCAGGAGCTAGGAAGAGGCAAGGAATAATTCCTCCCTGGAGCTTTCAGAAGGGGGATTGTAAATAATGCTGCTATAAACATTGGTGTGCAAATGTCCGTTTGTGTACTTGCCCTCATGTCCTCTGAATAAATTCCTAGCAATTGGTATTGCCAGATTGTATGGCAATTCCATACTTAGCTTTCTGAGGAACTGCCAAACTGCCTTCCACGGCAGGTGTACTATTTGACATTCCCACCAACAGTGGATAAGTGTGCCTCTTTCTCCACAGCACTTGTCATTTTCTGTTGTATTGATAATGGCCATTCTGGTGGGTATGAGATGATATCTCATTGTGGTTTTGATTTGCATTTCCCTAATAACCAGGCAAGTTGAGAACACTATGATTTTTAAAATTTCTCCTGGTGCACAGAGAGATGAGTCTCGTAGAGATTCTGGAACTTGGAGGAAAACTGGGAGACCCTGATGTGTTCTGTATATAGAAGGGGAGAGGAGGCCCAGAGGAGTAGTTGACTTTGAAGAAGTTAGAAATTCTCTGAAGCAGGGATAGTCTCTCAAACAGTGGTGACAAGCGTTTAGTTGTAAGTTGTTTGCTGATCTTGGTTGACCTATGCAGTTCTCTCGTTATCCAAATTCTTCAATAAAAGTCTTGTACATGCTGGCTTGTGTCAGTGGTGCTTTGGGGAATTAAATGCTGGGCAATGTGTGTACTTGAGATGGGAAAATGAGGGTGTGTTGACGCTTGGAGCATGACTCCTCCTTTGCTCCCTCAAGAAGGTATCATGTCCAGGGAAAGCAGAGGTTCTGGAAACTCAGGCAGTGAGTAGAGGCCCCATGTAGCATCAGGAGCAGCTTCGGGAATCAGACAATAGTAGCTGAGAAGCAGGTAGCGGTGTTGCTGACCCAAAAGTGGACGTGAAAATAACCACCTTCCCTTAAACATACCGGAGTCAGTGGCTTCTGAAGGCTACAAAAAGCTCTGTTCTGCTGTCTGATGGCTAGGGGCCTCAGAAGACAAAAGTATGGGATTTAAGAGATTGGTTGTAGGTGGTCTTCAGAACATGGTGACAGATTGAACTTGGAAAGAAAAGATGAGGCAGAGATGCAAGATGGCAAAGGGCTACCAGCTATGCTCTTAAGTAAGCAAGGGAGCTCCAGGAGGGTGGAGATGGGGATTTTTCTTTTTGGAAGAGGGATCGAGGAGTGGGAACAGAATTTGAAGGGATTATAAAAGATTCACACGGGAGGGGCCCAGTTGGAATCTAGAACCATAAATATGATCAAAGGACAGAGGTCCCTGAAGAAGCTATAGATTTGAGTGTCATCAGTGCAGAGGAAGCCAGGGGCCTGGAAGGCCACCCAGAAAGGGTCCAGAAAAGAAAAGAACATTGACAGAGACCTAGATGGACCAGCATTCAAGACACAAACCTAGATGAGCATTTCTGGGCCCCCATTCTTTAAAACTTTACTATGTTTAGCTGGACATTACTTCTCTCTTACTTCTTGCAACGCTCCCAGGGGAAGAACTATAAATAGGATTTACTTCTTTGCTCAAGGGACTTTGTGCTGCCTTTCCTAATATCTTCTGTGAATCATCTATGAATCATGAATTTTTCATTAAGGTCCTGTTGTGCTCAAGGCACTGAGCATTTGGCAATGTACTCCAAATATTAACTCCACTAAAAATGGCCATAGTTTATAAAATACACATCCTGTACTGCTGCTGCTCCTTGAGAAACACTGAATGGTTCACTTTTGATGTAAATACAGGAATCACTTCTTATCCTACCCTACCCTACCCTGCCCTACCCTACCCTACCCTACCCTACCCTACCCTACCCTACCCTACCCTACCCTACCCTGCCCTACCCTATCCTAGCCTATCCTATCTTATCTTATCCTATCCTAACATATCCTGTCCTATGCTATCCTATATCTCATCCCATCCTATCCTATTCCTCTTTATTTTTATACAAACAGGCTAAACATACAGGTTGTGTTCCTTAAATAAATTTGGAAATCAGTCATTTAAAACTTGGGTCATTATTTTCCCATAGAATTAATATTATGAAAAATGGTTGGATCTTTCTTGCTCCTGGCCTTGGCCTCCAGTATGTGACTAGAAGAGAAAGCCATGGATGAGGGAAGACGTTCTCCTATTCGAGGCTCTGGGGAAAGTAGGTAGCCCTTTTACTCCACCACCAAACACCCAAATACCTGCCATTTTTATAAGCTAGCCATTTGGGTGAACTGGTGTCTATAAATTTGTGGACTGGAATTCAAGGAGCAAATCAGTGAGTTGGTTTCTAAGGTCAGACAACTCCAAGCTACAAAATCTGCTGATTCTTGAAATTATTCTCAAGGAAAATGCATGATCAGGGAGAATATTCTAATTTGGAGATAAACCAATGGACAAGTTTAATAGGGCTGGTGGGGAGAACAGTGGAATGGCAGAAGTAACTTGATTGGAAGAGTTGGCAAAATTATAGTAGGTGAAGTGGTGGGTATGTGTGGAAGCCTTGAGTCTAAGATTTGGATTTAGGTCAGAGCTGAAGGATTCTATCAAAAGAACGAATACATTTTAGGTTATTGGGGAGTGACACTAATTGACCAATTTATTTAAAAGAACTGTTTATTGAAAACTCTGTGCTGGTGGCGGGAAAGCAATGGTGAACAAGATAGGAACAGACCTAGCCTTTAACAAGAGATGGGGGAAATTCTTGGTTCTAGAAGGACAGGGTGCTATGAAAACTCCATGGAAGGAAGTCAGTCCCAGGTAGCAGGAGGCAAAAGTGAGGAGAAAGGCTTCCTGGAAAATATGAATTATTCTTCAGATGAAGAGAGGTGAAAGAGAGCTCTAAGCAGAGGAAGGGACACAGCTAAGGTGCAGCTGTGAGAAATAACTGGCAGGGATGTCACTGAGCAGTTTCTAGAATTAGTTTCCTCAAGTAAATGAACATTTTAAACTTTTATATAGAAAAGTTTACCAACTCCAGCGAGAATGGAAATTGCTTAACCAAAACTCAAGTACAGAATATTTTGTAACTAGTATTAAAACTAGTTTTAAAAACAAACAAAAACTAGTTTTCAGAAAAGATACCTTATTTACATTCTGCCATTAATTGGATTTTCCCTAATGTGGACTTTGAATTAAATCTGGAAAGTTCTTTTGTTGAAATTATGTTGTTTTAAATCGTTGCTAAGTAAGTTAAGAGGATTTCCTTTTATAGCAAGAATTTGCAAAAGATCCTAAAACTGGAGGCAAAAAATTATAAGAAGCCAAAAGAGAATATTTTACATACTTTTAAAATTTTTTGTTTAAAAGTAGCAAAATAGTATTTTTTTTCCTCCTATTTAAATGAGCAGGCTAGCATCTTCTCTAGGGAAATCCTAGAACAAAGCAGGATTGTTTTGGTTTCCCTTTACCTCCATCTTAAATATCCAATCAACACTCTCTCCCCCTCACCTGCCTTGGCATGGTTTTTAAAGATTGGAGTCCGATGGGTATCAGACATGGAAATGAACTGAGCCCTCAGGAGACAATTTCCACTGCAACTTGGCTGTTAAATATAAAATGTAGAAGTCAGCTTTGCAGCATTCACATTTAAATAATGATGAAAATGCAGCTCCTGTTAACATTTCAGATGATTCCTCATTGTTAATTACATTTCTAAGTCCATCTGACATTCTTGAATGGAAGTTGAAATATTGATACATAGTTTTTTAAGGTTTTATGGCCTTAAAACCGGGTTAGGATGTTTCAGGAGGGGACGCAGTTAACATCAGCAGAACAGTGAGTTAATTTCATGGTTTAAAGTTCAGAGGCTGTCCCAGAATTTTTTTTCTTTAAATTGAGCACGTGAGAATGAAGCTAATTTAATATTCATTTCTTTAAGGGATTTTGCATTAGAAATTTGAATATTTGAATGACAGAATATCAAAGGCAAAGTCCAGGGATTTAAGTTTTAGTTCCTTTCATTAATTATGATCCATAATAAGTCACTTAAATTTTCTCTTGTAGCTCAGAAGTCATGATGTTTTTTTTTTGTTTTGTTTTGTTTTTTGTTTTTTGCTAAATCTTAGAAGGACAGTGAAGTATTCTGAGGTCTTGAATATTTTCAACTAATATTTTTGGGGATGGGTAACATGTGCCCAGCACTGTGCCAAGTATCTGACGTGCAGTGTCTTGCTGAGACCAGCCAATAGTCCTGAGAGGCAGGTGAATTTTAATACCTCCATATTACACAGCTTATGAGGCTTACGGTGGTTCAATGATAGCCTGAGATCATGTCATTTGTAAGTAAAGGAGCCCAGATTTGACCAGGGAGGCAGATTTTCAGAGCCCACACACCTACATTTTGTATACTGCGTTTCTTAGTGAAAACTGCCATGCAGAATTCCATCCATGAGTCCAGGAACAGGGTGTTTTGTAATTTAAAGATAAAATTTCCCTAAAGTGGACTTGATCAATTAGGGAAAGAACCTACACTGATTAACTATTGACAAGGCAGTCATTGACTTCCTTCTGGTGATTTCCTAGAGAAAAAGATTCCAGAGTAAAATCACTCCCATTGATATAGCAGGGACTGCAGTAAGACTCCTTTAATTATTACCACACTTCGCTTATGTTCCTATAAAATGGAAACCTCCCTTTGCAACAACCCTTTAGAGGAGTTTTTTTGAAACATTTGGGCCACATTCATTATAATTATTCAACAATAGATTGCCAAAAGAAATTTTGTTTTGAAGCTGATGCATGGGAAATGAATCGCTAAGAATATAAGTTTTTGGTAATAAATGGGGCTCCCAGGCTTTATTTATTTATTATTCAAATTATATAAAGTTTTTCTGCTGTCAATCAGGTTTCAAAACTATAAACAAAAATGTCCTTTATAAGGGGGAAGAGTGAAATCAGACAAAGTAAAGCATCAATGGCTGAGAGATTCCAAACAGAGTCAAGCGGTTATCCAGGAGGTTATTCTTATGCATTAAATAGATATCACCTTGTTAGTCAGGATGTAATGGAGAGGCTGGAGGAAACTGCCTGAAAATGTGGAGCTGTGTTCCAGTAGCCATGTTTCTTGAAGATGATTGTATAATGATATAGCTTTCACAATGTGATTGTGTGATTGTGAAAACCTTGTGTCTGATGCTCCTTTTATCTACCTTATCAACAGACAAGTAAAACATATGGAATAAAGATGAATAATAGGGGGAACAAATGTTAAAATAAATTTAGAGTGAAATGCTAGTGATCGGTGAGGGGGTGGGGTGGGGGTATGGTATGTATGGATTTTTTTCTGTTTTCTTTTTATTTCTTTTTCTGAATAGATGCAAATGTTCCAAGAAATGATCATGATGATGAATATGCAACTATGTGATGATATTGTGAATTACTGATTATATATGTAGAACAGAATGATCAAAAGTTACGAATGTTTGCGTTTGTTTGGTGTATTTTGGTATTTAAAAAAAATAAAAATTAATAACAAAACAAAACAAAAAATGTCTTTTATAATGCATATAAAAATCATTCATTTAAAATAATCAACTTCGTTGAGGCGTGCTTTGCATACAATAAAATGCACCCAGTTTAAGTTTACAGTTAAATGAGTGTTGAGAAATGCATACGATCTTGTAACTACCACCACAATTAAGGCATACAGCATTTCCATTGTCCCCTTCCCAGTCAGCACACAGCCCTGGCCTTGGACAATCAATGATTTGCTTTCTGTCACCACAGATTAGGTTTGCCTTTTCTGGAATTTTATGTAAACAGAACTGTACAATATGTACTGATTTGTGTTTGACTTCTTTCATTCAGTGTGCTGTTTTTGAAGTTCATTCATGTAAAAATGTTTCTGTAGTTTGTTCCTTTTTATTACTGAGTAGTATTCCATTGTATGGATATACCACAATTTATTTACCTATTCTATTCATCTATTGATGGAATTTGGATTATTTCTAGTTTAACTATTGTGACTAAAGCTGGTATAACATTCATAAACAAGCCTTTATGTTATCTTTTCTCTTAGGCAAATACCCAGGATTGGGAATGCTGGGTCATGTGGTAAGTGTATGTTTAACTTTATAAGAAACTGCCAAACTGTTTTCCAAAATGGTTATACCATTTTGCGTTTCAACTAGCAATACATGCATGTTCCAGTTTTCTCTATACCATTGCCAAAACTTGATATTGTCAAAATCACTGCTTTCAATAATAAATGTTTTCAAATACTAAAAGCAGATAAAATATAGCTTCTCCAGAAGACTAACTTTAAAAGCCAAATTCTGTCCACATTATACAGAAAGGTCAACAAATTGACTCTGTTGTTGTCAGTGGGGACAGGAAAATGCGTTGCATCTGCTTCTATGGAAGTGAGCTATTGGAAGCATACCCTGGCTGAAAACCACTGTCAGGAGGCTCCTTGGGGAGAAAGACAATTTCTTCAGTTTCCCCAGAGACATTACAGAACCAGACTAATGACTTAAGTGATGGTTGTTTGCTCTTATCCAGTCCTTTATATGGTGTCCAGATGTTTCACATGTTTCTGTGCTTTGCTGTGCATTAGTCCTGTTTCCCCAACTTAATTTATACTTGGGAAGAGACCATCAATTTATTCTCCTGGATATAGATGATTCTGGACCCAGAGTGAGTGTCCAACATGCTTTTCTTGTAGCTTATGTACTTTCCATGAGTCTCAGATTACTAAAGAATCAGGAGCAGTTGCAGGCCTCCCAGTTACATAACAAATATGACATGACACGAATCCGAGCCTTCTGTCAATAGGACACTGTCCATCTACACTTTGAGTCCTGTGCTGTAAGGAAAATGGCACCCACTTTTGAAAGGAAAAGCCTCTTGTTTAGAGTTGGCTTATATTTAGTCTACTCATCTGAGAGAAAGCCCAATAGTTTATCTGACTGATACTGCTTAAGACAGATCCAGAAGAAATCATAAACATTAAGAACTAATGTTGAACTCTAAGAAACTGCTCTGTTTGCCACTGGGGTAGTTAGTGGGTCATAAAGGCCCACGCTCTACTCAGTGGAGGAGAAAGACAAGTAAGCAACTACACCATCGAGTGAGCATGTGCTGTAATGGGGTAAGTACAGGGCTTCCTGAGGGCACAGAGAAAGACAGCTATCATAGTTTCAACCAGTTCTACAAATATCTGTGGCAGCTGCTATGGATCAGACACTGAGCTTGTTGGAGTCTTCCGCCTTCATGGAATGTCTAGTCTAATGGCAGGATGGACGTAAAGCCAGTAAAGCAAGTGGAACAAGTGAAGGCTGTCACAGAGAAGGAAAAGAGCGTAATGCAAACCTTTGCCCTGGTTTAGAGGGGCAGGAAGGACTTGGAAGTTGTGTAGAAACTACACAACTTCTACATCGGGAGAAACATTCCAATGGGATGGTGGTGAGGGGTGGAGGGCTCTAGGCAAAGGTGCGTCCTGGGACCAGCTTGCATGGAGGGTGCTTCCAGAATGGAAAGATGTCGCGGGTGACCGAGCTCAAAGGTGGCTGCCAGATACCACAGGAGCAGTCCCCTGGTGAGGGGCAACGGCGGCCAGGGTGGAGCAGGTGAGATGAGGGTGGAAGAGTTGTGGTGGAGAATGGCCACCCAGGCTTATAAAGAGGAAGAGCTATGGGTATTTTTATGCCTGGAACTGAGCATGTACCAGCTTAAGATAATCGTTCTAAAAGTGTTTGGCATTCTTAAGTATACTGCATATAAGGTTGGTCCTCACACATTTTAGCCAGCAAAGTTATCATTTTGCTCTAGATCTTTAAGTAATGTAACACATCATATAAGTTGGCATTTCTTATAATGCTATTTTCCACAGACAGAACCAGCCATAGCAACTTGTGACTCCTCAAACACCTGTGCAGGGGAGCCACTGAGAGATTGTGAGGGTTTTCTCTCCTTTTGTAGATATGGCCACTGAGCTGTGACAGAGAGCGGTTTGAGCCCAGAGCTCCAGGCCATTATTCTCCCAATATTTCTTGTTCGTGCATTTTCTCCATTAAAAGACCTTATCAAATTGCTCAGAATCTGGAATTCTTTACCCTTTTTATTTTGGGTTATTATTCATGTTCTGATAAATTTTAAAACGCAACTATGTCAGATGTTTATCTATTTTCTTTCCCACGATTTAGTAGGCATTCACTGAGAAGTAGTGGGCATTAAATGAATGAATGAAAACCTGGTTACAGACTGTGAAGGAACAGACATTAAGAAATTTTGTCTGATTTTCTTTTCTTACTAACACACAACATGATCTCTTCTCCAGATAAGCCCTTCCTCCCAGATTGAAGTTCCAACCTTTACCAAATATCCCTTGCAAACTCAGTTATTGATACTACAACCTAAATGTTAGTTCTGCTTTCCCATAAACACTCCTCTTTATGCTTAGAAGTAATCAACTATTTGTGGGAAATGTTCCCTTCTTTTCAAAACCTACATTTGATCGCTTGAAGGGCAGAATGAAAATTCCTCTGTCTTTTCTCCTGATTTTTAACCGATATGATGAAAAAGCGTTAGTTTTACTTATAATGTGCTACTAATCTTCTTATCACTTTACAATCATCAATTCGCATCACCTCCTTGTGGAGAAGACAGTATGGATTTATATAATCTGCAGGCAGATAGGCAATACTTTCACATTTGCCTGAGCTATGAGATTTGCTCTCTGGAAAAGTGTCTGTTAATGAAAGGAAGGCAAATTACATTTTATATATCAAAAGTGTCATTGTCCTTATTCAAAGAGGCTGCTGCTGTGCCCTGCTAGAGAGTGGACTCAGGAGCAGCTCTATCTCCAGAGAGGCTGAAGGGCAGAGAATACATGCTTTAAATGTTTCTTTAGTGCACTTGAAAGTCAAATCGGAGAGGGGACACCTCAGTGTTTATACCATTTTCATTTAAATCTCGGGTGAACATCCCAAGTACGTCTTTGAAAAGGCGGTGGCAAGTTAGCTAGTTCTGCCAGGCTTCGGACTAAATGCTTACAAATATGGGATGTGACAATCTCTCAGAGTATGTGGGGAAAAGAGCCCTAGACTAGAGACCACATTTAGGGTGGCATGCTGGTTTGAAAATACTATGTATCCCCAAAAGCCATGTTTTAATCCTGATTCAGTCATGTGGACGCAGTCGTTTCTTTTAATCCTTATTCAATATGGTAGGGCAGAAACTTTTGATTGGATTGCCTCCACAGAGATGTGACTCACCTAATTGTAGGTATGGCCTTTGATTTGATGGAGATGTAACCCCACCCATTCTAGGTGAGTCTTGATTAGATTACTAAGGACTTTAAAAGGGGAAACATTTTGGAGAAATGACAGAAGCCGCTGAGCTGACAGAAACTTCAGAACAGAGCTGACACAGATGCAGACATGTGGAGAAGAGAAATGGATGTTTGGAGATGCTTGGAGCTCACAGATGTCACCATGAGATGGTAAGCAAACCAGAACCTGGAGAGAGCCAAGGGAAGCCAAGAGATGAAAGCCAGCTCTGGAGAAGCAAAGTGAGGAATCTGGGCAGGCCACGGTGGCTCAGCAGGCAGGAATGCTTGCCTGTGATGCCAGAGGACCTGGGTTCGATTCCCGATGTCTGCAGATGTAAAAGAAAAAAAGGACAAAGTGAGGAATCCCCAGAGGAACAGAGGCTGAAAGCAACGGAGATCAGGAGCAAGGGACCAGGAGATACCAGCCATGTGACTCCCCAGCTGACAGAGGTGTTCCAGACAGTATCAGCCTTTTTTGAGTGAAGGTAATGTCTTGTTGGTGCCTTAATTTGGGCACTTTCATTTCCTTAGAACTATAAACTTGTAAATGATTAAATTTGCCTTTTTAAACACCATTCCAGTTCCGGTATATCGTATATATATGATACTTGATCAGATTATCTCCACCAGGATTTGACTCACCCAATTGTGGGTATTAACTTTTGATTAGAAGGAGATGGACTCCACCAATCCAGATGGGTCCTGATTAGTTTACTGGAATCCTTTAAAAGAGGAAGCATTTTGGAGAGAGCAGCAGAGCCATGAGAACCATGAGTGCCTATGCAGTCAGAGACCTTTGGAGATGAAGAAGGAAAATGTCCCTGGAGGAGCTTCATGAAACAGGAGAGAAAGCTAGCAGATGTTGCCATGTTTACCATGTGCCTTTCCATTGAGAGAGAAACCCTGAATTTCATCGGCCTTTCTTGAGTGAGGGTAACCTATTGTTGGTGTCTTAATTTGGACATTTTTAAAGACTTGCTTTAATTTAGACATTTTCATGGCATAAGAACTGTAAAATTGCAACTTAATAAATTCCCCCTTTTAAAAGCCGTTCTCAGTGGTGCAAGGGTAGTTCAGCGGTAGAATTCTCGCCTACCATGCAGGAGACGTGGGTTCAACTCCTGGACCATGCACCTCCCCCAAACAAACAAACAAACATCCATTCTGTTTCTGGTATATTACATTCCTGCAGCTAGCAAACTAGAACACCAACATTGTCCCTATTCCCACCATCTCTGGTCTCAATTACTGCAACCTTCTCTTAACTCATCTCCCCATAAATATTCTGGCTGTCTTCCAATCTCTTCCCTGCCCTATAAGCAGAACGATCTTTTCAAAATGAAACTTTGACCATGTTATCTCTGCTTAGAACCCTTCAGTGGATTTTATTGCTTATGTGTGAAATAAAAAAACTCTTTACTACTGTGTTAGTTAGATTCAGTTGTCAACTTGGCCAGGTGAGCATACCTAGTCTTGTTGCTGCGGACATAAGCCAACGGTACGTGAACCTCATCTGTTGCCAATTACATCTGCAGTCAGCTAGGAGGCGTGTCTGCTGCAATGAGTGACGTTTGGCTTAATTGGCTGGTGCTTAAATGAGAGAATGCAACGTAGCAC
>PVIY010012855.1:0-60769 GCA_004026745.1 Myrmecophaga tridactyla | reverse complement strand
TGGTGTAGCCATTCTTGAAAGGAGTTTGGTGCTTCCTCATAAAGTAATTATAGAATTATCATATGACCCAACAATCAGATTTCTATGTATATACTCAGACTTGAAAGCAGGGACTGAAATAGATATTTACTCACCAGTGTTCATAGCATGATTCACGATGGTCAAAAGATGGGATTGACACAAGTGCCCATCAGTTGATGAGTGGATAAATAAAATGTTATAGATACGAGCAATGGAATATTATTCAACATTAAAAAGGAATGGAGGGTGCGTGAGTGGTTCAATGGTAGAATGTTCGCCTTTCATGAAGGAGACCCTGGTTTGATTCCGAGACCATGCACCCCCCCCAAAAAAAAGGAGTGGAATTCTAATACATATGGCAATATGGATGAAATTTGAAGACATCATGTTGAATGCAATATACCAGAAAGAAAAGGACAAATACTATATTATCTCACTTATATGAATCACTTAACATAAGCAAATTCATAGAGTCAGAATCTGGAACATATGTTACCAGGGGACAGAGTAAGGGATAGGGAATAAGAAGGAAATGTTTTGGTAATGGATGGTGATCATGGTAGCACGACATTGAGAATGTAATTTATAGCATTGAAATATATATGAGTTGGTTAAAATGGAAAATTTTAGGTTGTACAGATGTTACTAGAATAAAAATTAAAATAACAGCAACAACTATATGGGATTGCACAACACAAACAATGAGCTCAATAAAAATTAAGGCTATAGTACATTTTATAATTATAATATCATTTTTAATAAATTGTAATAAAGGTACCTCACTAGTACAAAGTGTTAATTATATGGAAAATCTATGATGGTGGTATGTAGGAACCCTGTGTTTTCTGCATGAATTTTCTGTAAACTTACAACTTCTCTAATGGAAGCAAAGAAAAACTAAAAAAAGAAAGAGCTACTAAGAAGCAATGACAAAGCAATGCATTAACCTGGATGGGATCTAGCAAAAGAGTAGAATCACTCAAAGGGACATTATTGTGACACATGACAAACTTGGAACATAGATTGTAAACTTTATGCCAATGTTATCTTTCTTGAACCTAATAATTGCACCTACATGGTAGCGTAAGTGAGTATCCTTGTTCTTAAGAAATGTATACAACAGTACTAAGTGCTTAAGAAGCATGACATGCATGATCTAAATTAAGTGTTCCTAGAATGAATTAATGACAGATAAACAGTAGACAGATCGAGAGAGGATAAATAGAGTGATATAGCTAAGGTGACAAAATGTTGAGGTTGGCAGATCTGGGTTTCTGAAGTTCTCTGTATGGGGTTTTTATTATTTTTGTAACTGTCCTGTGAGTTTGAAAGTATTCCAGAATAAATCATTTAAAAAATCAAACACCAGCCCCCGCCCCTGCAAAATAGCCTAATGTCAACTAAAAATAACTTAATAATTCTTTCATCCTTTTAATGCAAATACTACAATAATGTAACAATACAGTGAATAGATATTTTCCATCCTTCTCTAACTTTTTAAAATAAACAAAATCAGTATTATCCAAGGTACCACCTACTACTGATGGCCTACCAAGTTTATTTTGACAACGATTTTAAGATATCCTGATCTCAAGAATGTTAACATTTAAATGAAATGTTATACATTGAGAAAGTAGTGTATTGCTCGCCTATTGTGTAGGGAAGACTTTTCATATATTGCTTTATTGAAGCTTACCACCATATCTCCAGGGTTCCAGGTGAGGAGATTGATGCTCAGACAGGTTCAGAACCTGGCTCAGGTACACAGCATTTAAAGCGCCAAGCCAGGATTTAATTCCCAGTATTATTTTTCTCTCCTTCAAATATTATGCTCATTCTACCATAAACCACTGCCTCTCAAAACATATTATTGATTTTAGTGTGGACTTTGTTGCTACAAAAGCAATATCAGTTTGAGAGAAATATTTGTTTGTTTTTGGCCTGAGAAATGGAAAAGGATCCAGGACTTGTGCCTATTGTCTTGATAATCACTCTGCTATGGAACTCACTCGTATATGTGCTAGCCTCTCCTGCTACAACATCTTTTCATTTGAAACCTTCTTTAGCTTTTGTTTAATAGAAAAACACACAAAAAAAGAACAACTCAAAGTCAATAGGGAAGTCTGAGATATTTCTAGAAAATAATTTATTTTACTCAAACTATCTCAAAAAAAGTCAAATATCCAAAATGCAGGTAACTAATGCCAAATGTTTTCTTTGAACATCTTACAGGTGAGCTATTATCATGCCTGAAAAAGTTTATGTGTGTGAATGAGTGCTAGATATATATGCATTTGTACTTAGAAACACACATGTAATGAAAAAATGATCATTTCATTTTTTTTTATTCCCAGGACCTCTCTCCAGTCACTTAAATAAACTGTTTTTGTAATTAACAGGAATATCTACAGAAGGATGGCACAACTCAACTAAGGACAAAATTCCAGAGAGAAACATTAGCAATTGAGGGTAATATGTCAGATACAGTTATGCAAATGATTGTTTCAACCAGCTAGCTATTGCTTCCTTCAAATTTCTGGTCAACCTACAACTATTAAGGTAATTATCGACCTACCTAATATATTTTAATCTCCCCCTTCATAGGAAATAAAATGGAGTGTGTACAATTCTTCTGGAAAGTAATTAGAATTATCAAATACATTCCAGGTGCAATGAAGGGTCTTTTGTAATTTTCATGTTTAGTCTGAAATTTTATGGTGATCTCTCCTTGTATTAGACTAAAGCATTGTTTTTGTTCTTACATTAAAAACAGTCGTACTGTATTGTGCCTCCAAAAGGAAGAAAATGCTCTAAAAGCAAAATAATTTTACATATAAATTATCATGATAGCATATTATCAATGCTTAAATAAAAAACATAGACTGGACTTATAATGTGTTCGAATTTATACAAATAAACTTATGCAGATTATTTCTAGTGGAGAAATCTGAGACTCAGACAAAGTAATTTGTCACTTTACCATTTATGTTTCTTAACGCAGAACTCATTCTGTTTTCTGTTGACACTCCTTTGGTGATTTCATCCAGTTTAAAGGTTGTAAATACCGTATGTATGCTACTAGTGACCACATTTATATTTCCAGCTGGTATTATTTTCTTCAACTCCTAATTCATATGCCCAACTGATTACTTGGTATTTTCTTTTTAATGCCCACTACATATCTCAAACTGATCACATCCAATATGGAGTTTCACCAAAGCTTATTCATCTTTCTCATTCCCATTTCAGCTTATAGAAATTGATTCTTCTAGTTCCTTGGGTTAAAACCCTTGGTATCATCCTAAATTTTCTCTTTCTCCTTCTCTCTTACACGCTTACACATACCTTCTCTCTCTTCAAATTGCACACATCAGCAAATACTGTCACCTCCACTTTCAGAATATTACCCTTGAAAATATTATCACATACATAATTTTAGTAGCCTCCTAATGTTTCTCCCTACTCCCCCCTTTGCTCTTCAAAAGTCTATTTTCAATAGTCACCTGAGTGATTGTGATCAAATCTAGGTCATTTTATGCCATATCTTTAATGCAAATCCTACAAAGCATCCCTGTCTACCCAGAATAAAAGCCAACGACCTACAAAGGCTATAGGATTTGTACCCATCCATAGTTCTGCTCCCCATACCTCACCTTTGCTAACCTCTTCAACTGACTCCTCCTATTTACAATGCTGTTTACTCCCTTCCTCTCTCACTGTCTTTTTTGCAGCAAGTTCTTCAAATGAGACAGGCATGTTCCCCATTACATGCATTTCCTGTATCCTAGAGCATTTTTTCTTAAATAATTGTATGGCTAACTCCTTTACTTCAAATCAATGTTTTCTAAATGAGAGCTTTACTCCTAAAACTGCAATCTCAGCTTCCAGCTTTTCCTATCCCCCCTTCCTGCTTTATTTGCTTCTCTAATTAGATAAAGCTTCACAAAGGCAAGGATTCCATCTGTTTTGCTCAATCACATATTCATAATATAGAGAGCATTCCACAGCTTATAATCTGTATTTCAAAGATAATGAGTAAGTGCATGAATTAATGAACATTTTCAGTGATTTCTAATAGTCAACGAGTACATTAAAGCCTGGAGACTCTGAGCAAAGTGCTAGCACTCGTCATACATATCTATGAAATTATAAGCCAAAAGGGATATTATTTTTTTGTACCTGAATTATTATTAGTTTATCAGTTTCATTTTATTATTTTTTTATTATTTAAAGTCTATGATACTATGTATATGGATTTTCCATTCTGAATGTGCCCAGGTCATCTCAAGAGCTAAGGCCCCTCAGGGCCATATATTTTGTTTTATTTTGTTTTTAACTTTCTATTTTAGAAGGAAAACTACCAGCTACTTAAGCTGTAGCTTAAGGTGGTGTTGTAGATAGGTGGGTAGGGGGTGAGATTGTGGGGATCTGTCCAGTTTGCACTCAGAATTAGTGATTACAGGAATTATAGCATATTGTTTTATAATATTTAACTCTAAAAAGGCTTCGTTACAGAGATCTGTTTAATGCTTGCCTTTTTTTATAGAGCAAGCAGATAGAAAATTTATTGAATATACATTTGAGAAGACATGGGGGCACTCTCACAAGAAAGGAAAGATGAAAGGTGAGAGGCAAGAGGCAATGTGTGGCCATTTGCTTCTTTTTTTTCATTTCATTTTATTTATTTATTTTGGCCATTTGCTTTTATAGATGAGTTTTCCTTACTCCCTACATACTTACTCCCTATAAACTATAGCAGAAGTTTTGTCCTGTTTTACTTTTACACACCTACTAGGGTTAAATTGACAGGTGGATCGTATTGTATACTTGCCTTGTTTATCCTCTAAAGTTCTTTTACTATACTCCCTTCTTTGTCTGGGTCCTCTTTAACCCCTCCTTTCTCTCCAGGCCAGTGCCTGGTGGTAAAGAGCACATTTGGGTGGGTCAGTTGGCTTCACTCTTCTCCACAGAAGACACACTTATGCAGGGGTCATTTGGCTCCAGGAAGGTTGGCTGCTGCTGGGTGTTTCCCATAAGTAGAGAGCCCCAGGCAGGTGCAGGGATGAAGCTTAGAAGGGGCTCAGTTGATTAGGCTATGGGTTTGGCTGCCCTATCAGTTATTCCCTCAAAAAAATCATAGTTTCATTTCTTTAATGGCCAGGGCAAAGAATTACAACCATTTTTCTGGCATTTAAGAGATTGCCTATCTTTAGCAGTGTTTAATTGAGGTTTTCCCATTTGTGGAAAAGACTTTCTCTTTCCACACTGCTATATGAATATGCAGGACTAGAAAAGCATATCTGGTATTGATGTAGAAATTTAGCTTTTTTTTTTTCCAACTTTAGAACTCAGGTGAGTGCAATTAATTATGATTTTTGAGCTAAAGTTTCTGGGAGCAGGGCTTTGGCTGCACTCTAATTTGACTGACTATCACATACATGGATTTTTTTGTTTGTTTGTTTTGATTAATGAAGAAATTAGTTGACAAACTACAGCAGAAGTTTTGTCCTGTTTAGATGGTTAAGAAAAACTTTCTATAAACTTCACTTAAAAGTAAACATTAGGGTTGGCCATGGTGGCTCAGCAGGCAGAGTTCTTGCCTGCCATGCTGGAGACCCAGGTTGGATTCCCAGTGCCTGCCCATGAAAAAAAAGAAGAATAGACATTATTTTGCAGAAAAAAACTTAAGTTCTAGTCTTATATGTATACATGGTTTAGAATTTTATAAACACACTTATTAAATTTTGGTTAGCTTTGAATATGATAGGCAGAATTTATATCCATAATTTTTTACAACTTCTTATATTAAACAGTGACTAAAAACTCACTTTTTTAAGCTCTCCACAGCTTTCCACATCCATCCAGGGCTTGTTGTAGGCAGCTGACTACAAAATTCGCTTTCTCAAACCTTCTGCAATTTTCCATATCCATTCATGGCATTTAGTCACTAATGACTATAACAAACAAAATTTACTTTTATATTAGAAATATGTTAGTTTGCAAAGTTAGCACTTTGCAAGACTGTACTCTGAGGCAGTTGGAGGTCAACAAGTTCTGCTGCTAAGACATTTTAAAGATATGGGGATTATCTTGAAACCCTTGCAGCAGCACCATTTAATTGAGCATGGTGGAAATTTCATTCTTAGGTTTCTGTCATTTAAAAGTAAATAGGTATTGAGAGTTAGGGTGAAGAAGAATATGAAAAATGTGTCTTTTAAGATCTAGAATTGAAAACATGAATGCAGACAGGTTTACTCAGTAGGCTTGCCCCAGGATGCATGTATTCTGTAAGGATGGATTTATTTGCATAAAGATTTCCTCTGGATTCTAAAGGGCCTCAGATTTAGTAGAGGCCTCAAGAAAAACAAGGGGGTAAATATTAGCTGGGTTTACTAGTCTTATGGTGGCCCCAGGAAGTGAAGAAGTTCTCCCTAGAAGGCAGTAGGGCGTTCAGGGACAATGAGAAACTTACAGGTCACTAGAATATCCTTGAGCCTACAAAGGAGAGGGGTAGTGAAGATTTTAGCTTTGGCTTTACTGTCAACTCCCATAACTAGGGAAGTTCCAGTGGAGTTAGGCCCAGAGTGGTGGTTTAGGACAGACGGGCTTCAGTGTTAATTAATAAATTAATAATTTTAACTACCACATTGAGTGTCACCCAGAGCTCCTCTAAGTTGACCAGATGTGAAATCAGTAGAGCCATCCATGGTCTCAGGCACCCTCCATCCTCTTCACTAGCCATGAGCAGGGCTCAAGGGGCTGTCTTGACCCCCTTCAGGATACAGTGTAGTCCTTGGGACTAAAACCCCTGTTGGTGGCACATGGGGCAACGCTCTGGTGGGCCCTGAGGTTGAGGGTTGTCTTGAGGTTTCTGGCACTCTCCCTGCCAGTGACCTTCTCACCTACATTTGAAGCAATGCCCTTGAGGCTTGGAGCCATGATCTGGGTGATTCCAAGAGGATAAGGCACTGTTAACAGTGACTGCAATAAGCTGAGCCTGTTCTCTGGTCCTTTGGTTAATCCTCTTTGCCTTCTCCTCCTCCTCAGCCTTCTTCAGATTGCTAAAGACAGAAAAGGCAGTTTCTAATAAATCATTAGTGGGAGTTGGCCATGGAGAGCTTTTTCAGTTTTCTGTGTATGCCAGGGAAGATTGGCTGATGAAATGGATGCCTAGCAAAGTTGTACCTTTCTGGGAATCAAGGCTTACATTAATAACTTTTTAAGGCCTCCACTAGCTTTTCCTGGGACAGAACTAGGTTCTCCTCTTTGTCTTGAGTGATTTCCCTTAGTTTATTACAATTAACCAGCTTGGTGGCACATTTTTTCATGCATTTTAACAAACAGGTGTTTTTCTTTCAATGGAAATTGAGACCTGGGCATAATAAAAGCTACAAGTCCCTCTTGCATCCTTGTCTTAATGGAAAGCTACAAATATTTGGGCATAGGGGATTTTTGACTACTTTCCCTGTGTTTTACAGACTGTAAGTTGGTACTGTAATTGAGAGTGCATTGGGGGGCTATGATTCCTTATCTTTTAGCTTACATTGTCTGTTGGCATTTCCCATTTTCTCTGATAAAAAACAGGAGCCTTATTAACACCAGTGACTACATGGCAACCCAAAATGCACCAGAGCTCATGTTTTCCTCTTTGCTGGCTCAATCACTTGGGAACACAAGTGAGTAAAGTTACTGGGTGTCCCTGGGACAAGTTGCTGGTGACCCTGGGACATTCCTCCCTAGGAGAGGTTTAGACTTATGTTCCTGAGGTGGGGGCACTTGCCCTACCTGAGAGAAGTCTTGGACAACACCCCTAGAAATACCTTTGTCCTCTAAGTTTCCTGTTTCCTGAGGGCTAAAAACAGCATAATTTAGAAAAGAAGCTTTATATTCAGCTGAGATGGGTTTTGATAGAGACTAAATGAGGATTCAGGGAGGGGGGCAATTAAAAGAGGATTATTTAAGATATTTGCTTCCCTCCATGCAGAAGAGTCATGAGAAAGAAGTTACTGAGTGTTCTCTGGGTATTATATAATTTGAAAGAGGCTGTCATGGGTTTGTCCTGTTATCCTGATATAAGGCCATAAATGCTGTACAGAAAGAATTCCTTGCTATTTCCCCTCCCTCTTACAAAAGAGATGTAATTATAAGATAGGGTTATAGCTGACTGTCCTATCCATCGGCCATCACTGGCCATCCTCCAGGTGATATTGCAGCCAGAAAGTATTGCAGCAGAAAATAAACTTTTTCCTTTTTGACCCTGTTGTGGGAAAATTATCTCAATTTTGTGGTCAGCCAGAATATTAGGAGCACTACTAATTTTTAAGGAAGAGAGATTTTTTTGAAAAAAAGCAGATTTCCATTCTGGTGCCTGGCATTCCAGGTTGTCGCCCTGCCATTATGAGTGCTGATCCCTTGGGCCCATGGGATTAGACCCCCTACCCCCAGGTATTCCCTGGGGTACATGAATGTCCCAGCACCATGCCAAAACTGCTGAGCTGACTCACTCATCTTCCTGGGTGTTTGTCCTCTTAACTTATTGCCTGAGAGAAGAGAAAGGATCTGCCACAAACAAAGAAACTCTAGGGAGGAAATCTCCCGAAGTGCTGCCAGGATTGGGCTAGAAGGAAGGAAAATGCAGCAAAGAAATTGAGCTCCCTTTAAAGGGAAATGTCCTGACAATGTCCAATCACAAAATAAAATGCGGTTTAGTATACTTTTCAGGCAACCCATGAGGTCTAGGTATGGACACATTATAGCACAGGGTCAGCAGCAGTGAGACTTCATCCATTCCTTACAGGGTAGATCTTTATTTATTAATTTTTTCCATGTGCAGGCACCGGGAATCAAACCCTGGTCTCCAACATGGCAGGTGAGAATTTTACCACGAAGCCACCCTTGCACCAGGGAAGATCTCTTCTTTTTTTTTTGTATGCTGTATGGTGGGGGTCACATTTCATTCTTTTTCTGCGTGAGTATACCCTTATTGCAGCACCATCTGTTGAATTTTTGTTTGGTTTGTTTTTTTGCTTGTTTGGGAAGTGCATGGGCCGGGAATTGAACCCGGGTCTCCCGCATGGCAAGCAGGAATTCTACCACTGAACCACCCTCGCAGCCTAGACACAATCTTTTTTAACAAAGCAAACAAACATGCAACAATCTATTCTCCTTAGCTACTGTTTTTCACTTGCACTGGGTGACACCCTCAGGAAGATTAATAGTTAAATACTCTGGGACTCAAGACATAGTAGTGGATGAAGAGACAGAAAGACCCAGAGAGAAAAAAAATAGTGAGAAGCCAGTTATCAGAGTGACTCCATGAATGAGCAAAGAGCAAGAGGGCCTGCGTGCAGATTTCAAGTTCTATGAGGGGCTTACCAGTTCTCATAGGCTCAGCTTACTCCAATCAGGATACCTGGGGCTTTTACTTACCCTGCAACCCTCACTTCTGGCTTTCAAGAGGATACACTCCCATTGGAAGGTACCCAATTTCTTTGAGTCTAAACCAGAGGTGACTTCCTAAAATGTCAAAAACAAAACCTTATTTGATACAAGAATCTTTAGCCCAGAATTCTGTATTACAAAAGATGGAATGTGTCAAAAGGCATAGACAGTCAGACAGACGAGAAAGGTAATTCTCTGGAGGCAAGTGAGAGGACCTCTCTGGAGGAAGTGAAGAGAAGGACAGATTCAGCAGGAGAAGGGTCTGGCTTCTCAGAAGGGAGGAAAAGGGAGAGTGTGGGGAAGTTTTGGGGAGCTTAGGAGAGAGAGAAAGAGAGAGAGAGAGATTTGATTTGTCTCCAGGTGGACTCCTGCTTGACATGGATAGATGCCCCCTGTCAGGTCCCAAAGGGTGGTGTCTCCTACTGCCCTGAGCCTCTTTGGATCTGCACCTGGTAGAGATGGCCTCCCATCCCCTTGAGAAAGGAGCTGAAGGCTCAGGGTGAACCAAGTTTATGTCCTGGGGGACCCAGATTTGGGACCCTAGATTCCTAAAGAGAACATATAAAATGATCCCACTGTTTCAAGAAGACACGGAATTGTATGAGAATGTAGAAGAGGATAACAATGAGCCAAATAAGGAGGAAAGTGACAGCACATGGCCAAGCCTCCCAGTCTATAGCTATAACTTAACAGTCTGGATAGTCAAAGAAGAAAGCTCCCTCCTGGCTGGCTTGCCAAAACTTATTACTAGATTTTGGCTTCCAGGTTCTTGGCCAGGCTAAGAGAAAGAATTCAAGGACACAGCACAGCATAGCACAAACAGATAAGAAATGCATTGACTATATATGTGAACAGACATGAAGGCACTATCACAAGGAAGAAAAGATGAAAGGTAAAAGGCCTAATTATTTGTCTATTGAGATTACTCACATAACCCATACTCAACCATTTATTCCTGTGAATTTTAGTGCATCATATCACAGCACATATGCAAGTGTGCTGGTTTGAAAGGATGTATGTCCCCTAGAAAAGCCATGTTTTAATCAAAATCCCATTTCGTAATGGCAGAATAATCCCTATTCAATACTGTATGTTTGAACCTGTAATTAGATCATCTCTCTGGAGATGTAACCCAATCAAGAGTAGTTGTTAAACTGGATTGGGGGAAATGTGTCTCCACCCATTTGGGTGGGTCTTGAATAGTTTCTGAAGTCCTATGAAAGTGGAAACATTTTGGAGAATGAAGGAGATTCAGAGAGAGCAGAGAATGCTGCAGTACCATGAAGCAGAGAGTCCATCAGCCAGTGCTTTGGAGATGAAGAAGGAGGACGCCTCCTGGGGAGCTTCATGAGACAGGAGGCTGGGAGAGAAAGCTAGCAGAGCCTTTCCAGATGAGAGAGAAATCATGACTGTGTTCACCATGTGCCTTCTCAGATGAGAGAGAGAACTTCATCAGCCTTCTTGAATCAAGGTATCTTTCCCTGGATACCTTTGATTGGACATTTCCATAGACTTGCTTTAATTGGGACATTATCTTGACCTTAGAATTGTAAACTAGCAACTTATTAAATTCCCCTTTTTAAAAGCCATTCTGTTTCTGGTATATTCTATTCAGGCAGCTAGCAAACTAGAGCAGCAAGCTATTGACTCTATTTATGCAGTTAGAAATTTCAAGAACTATGAATAAGTAGTGAAACTTCTTGTATAAAGAGTATATTCAGTATTTCTCTAAACTTGTCATAGGACTGGAGACTCAGTTCTCAATATGATTGCTAATTTGATTGAAAGCCAGCCAATTAAAGAGTGAATAGTTACATAAGAACACTATGTAAATGCTTTGTGTAGATGAACACAATGTAAAATATTTCATTAATGTTTGACAGTTTAGTGCAATTCTGTATCAGTACTGTCTCTTTTTCTGCATAAATTCCTAGCAGGCAATACTTTGCTGAACTTTTCTTTGAACAGGGAAAGGTGCATTAATAAATGCCATTAGACAATGATCGCCTGTGTTTAATATTTATTGAGTTCCTATAGGGACATAGAGACGCTGGTCCAGGATGTAAAGCTTTAAAGAAGCCTGTACCTAATTAACAAAAACATGGTTCATGCTCCCAAGGAGCTTATCTGCTAAAGCAGATAACAGTGATGTGGGTGCACTGAGAAAATTAATGTTTTAGCTAAGTGTAGGAAACAACAACCACCTTTATGAAATTACAGGATTTATCTTCTCCTGTGTACTTGTTTTCTTTGCGAAGGCCTTATGTTAAATGCCTGGCAAAGAATGAAGTTAGAGATGCCTGGAAAAAGACAAGGGTATGAAGCAATGAGAAAAGATGATAACAGATGGCATGGTGGCAGACTGTATGGCTTAAGGGAAGGAGCAGTTGGTGGAGAAATAGAATTTATTTAAGTGGTTTGCAATGCTTGCTATATTTTTTCAATAATTATAATGCACCATTATCACAATTAATATTTAAGTTTGTGTTGCAATGGAGACCAAACAATGATGAATCGTATGTCAATTTCCTTTCATTTAGGCGTGTTAGTGTCAGACCTCTAAAGGGGGCAGGTATGGCATATATTTAAAACATATCACAGTCATTGGGAATGGTTCTACAACGCATCCAAATTTATAACAAAATTATTTGCTTCCTACATAAGAGCTGAGTTTTCAATTTAAATCAAGAGAAGAATTTTAGCCTCAGGTGTACAAGTTCTAAAGTTTTTTTTTCGACATTAATTGGGATTTAATATTTGTGCAATAATTTCATTCCTGGTTTTCTAATTTAGGATTAAAGTGGATTAGAAAGACTAAGAGCCGGAATCTAAAAGAAAATTGGAATTAAAGTTATGAGCAAGCTAAGTAGATGTTGAGCCTGGTAATCACAGAGAAGCTAAAGACAGAGAATGCTGTTTCAAACCAAAGGGAAAAATGAAGACAGAGAAGTGAGAACCTGAAAATGAGATGAAAACATGATGTGCTTCAGGATTGTATTCCTGGGCACATAATCCTGTACTCTTTTTACTGTACTACAAGCTAAAGATTGTATTCCTTGGCAAAGTCATCTTAGACTAAGACCCCTGAAGATGTTGCAATGACATTAATGTGTACCTGCACACACACAGATACACACACACAAGCATGCACACACACAGTCTAACAATGACTTAGTTGAAGAGAAATATATTCTTCATAAACGTATGAGGTGATGAACATTTTCATTATGTACTTGCCTTCTGTATTGTTCTTAATTGATCCTTATTTTTAATCTCTCTTTGGAGTCAAACTTTATGTCAAAGCCACTCTCAAAATCTACTTAATGTAATTTCTTAACTGACTCATCCAAACAGATGTGCGCCTTGAATAAATGTTATTATATCCCATTGAGCATTAATATTATTTGTGCATTGGTCTTATTTGCTTTTTAGTAGAATAGAAGATCTTTCAGGGCAGGACTTATTCGCGATTGCATATAATAAAGTGCTTAGCACAGAGAGTGGACTCTAGTCAGCTATTAGTAAAATTTTGCTGTGACATTTGTAAATGTGAGGAAAAAGGCCTGGTTTTAAATACATTCCTGGAAGACTGGTGTGTATCTCCAGCCTATGTCATAATTGTTTCTTGCTTTATTCATTAGAAAACATTTTTCTTAGGTGCTCATTGAAGTTAGACCCTCAGCTAACACTTTAGTAATCTACAGATCAGGAGTAGTAGTAGATTTTGCAAAAATTATGGACAGGAAGACAAAAATAAGCCCTTCTCTATACATTTTATGATGTAAGTAAATATTGTATTGTAGAAAGTTTCAACTTTGCTCTTTTGGAAAGAATACATTCACATAATGAAGATAGATACATAATTCCATTTAAATTTCACGTGCATCCTAGAACTTTCCTTCAAATTCACCCTTTTTTCCCTGAGAAAATTTACGTTTCTGACCTGATTGTTAAGCTTCATTACAGGCGATATTGCTTACCCAAACTTCAATCATCTCAAAATATTTATTAACCTTTTAATTTGTGCTAAGCATGAACACAGAAGTGAACCTAATATAAATCATATTCCCCTAAAGCTTCATAATGTATTAAGAGGTTTAATTCTCCTTGGGAAAAAGGTATGTCCCATGAAATTTGCAGGAAAGGATGGAGAAGGTGGTAGAAACATTCCACTGGAAGTATTTTACTTCATCCAAAGGACAGGTAAAATTTTAAATAAAGAGTAAAGGAGAGAGTGCCCCATCAAGGGAATTGCAATTATTATAGGAAATAGACCATTACATTCCTCTCCAAGGCAGTAAAGACATTGACAAGTATCCAGAAGGATGCCAGCTTTCCAAAAATATATCTAGCATTTTTACTCTATGTAAGGAGGATTTTTTTCATAGACTTTCATTCTGCCATCAAGTGGTGACATCTTAAGAGGTACTAAACTTTTAAATGCAGAGTAATTGGAGGAAAAAAAGTGCAAGGTAAATTCATTGAGGTAGGATAATATTTCCTGTCACTAAACTTCCCAGCCCTTTTAGCCATTGAGATCTAAAGATGTAAGGTTTTAGCATGTAGGTATGTATGTCTATTTCTTGGGAAAGGGGCAGGGATTGTTGAGAGGAGTCAGGAAAAAAGCCCATCTGTGTTGCCTTCGGAGGTCCCTGCTCAGCAGTTAATAGTACATGGCTGACACTTGAGATTGAGGGTTTGGGGAGTTAACTAGTGTGCACTAAAGCTTGTAGGAAAGGTTCCCTTGGGGAATTAGACATTTTAGTGGGACAATGAAATTCATTGACTGAGAAGGGCTAAACAACAAAAGAAAAAAACTTTTACCAAAGGTCCAGGGAGGTAAAAAGAGTACTGAGAAAACAGATGCAGAGAAAGTTATTCTCCAATGCACCACTTACTCTGTCTTGTTTGTGAGGCTTTCTCTCTTCTGTCCTGGTCTGTCCAAGTGCCTTAGTTTCTGGGGGCCCTACTCTTCATTTTGGTTCTCTAATGCTGTTGGCATCTGCTGTCAGAACTCTGGGCACATCCCCAGCTACTCAAGGCTTCTAGCTGCCAGCATATCTTCCCTGGTGAAATGGTATCTCTCTCTTAGAGAGCACTCTCTCTGTGTTTTAAGCTGAGAATTTGGTAACCTGGTAAATAATTTCAGTACCATGGACTAACTAAGGAAAGCTAGAAAATATCCATGGGAACTCAACTCTTCTTGGAGAATTAAACCTTTTGAAGAGCATCTCTAGTAGTGAATTGTTCATGTCAGGTAATAATAATGATTACACTGATGATGGTAATAATGTACATAATTTAAATAATAATAGAAAACTCTTATAGTTCTTACCATGTACAAGAATTGTTTTACATGCTTTACATAAATCAGAGCAGATGATTCATACAGAAGAAATGATGTATAAGGGGAAAATATACAATTCTACCTATGTCATGGCCTGGCTAGAAGCTCAGAAATCCCATTCGCCCTTCCTGGGCACAGAAGAAGACTGCATTTCCTGGAATTCTTGAAAATAGAGAGAAACTTTTTGACACATGGAAAATGGGTGAAAGGTTTCCACATTACTCCCTGGCTGGACCATGAAGACTGCCCAGGAATTTTCAACATTCTTCCCTCTTGGACGATCAGATGAAGAAATTCAGAGGAGGACTTCAAGAAAATCCTAAGGCATCCTTTTGCATTTGAGGTTCTAAAAATGAAGAAAGACCTGCAGAAAATTATTTTCATGGCTGTCTCCTTAGTTTCTCCCAGAATGGTGGATGGTAGCATTCTAACAGCACAGGATAGAAGTTAGTTCATTACGTTAACTGAATATCTTAGTCATCAGGCCCTAATTTTTTCCTGAAAACCTTACAAGGTCAGCCATAAGGGACAATGACGTAACAAAGAAGGAGCCAGGATCCCTGAATTTGGACTTGGCTGATAATTGCCAGGGATTTCCATGTTTGTTTTCTCACAAGGGAGGAATGAATTATTTTTGTGTACTCTCACCAAGATAATTATTATTACAGAATAGCCTCATCAACCCCGTATAAACTACTCTCTCAACCAACTATTTCAGGACTCTATGTTCTATCTTCTTTAAAAACTGGCCACGCTAAATTTTCTCTGTTTTGAGGTAAAAATTTATATAATTTCCAGATCTGTTTTATTCCTCATCATATTACAACATGCCTTCTTTGTCCCTGTCTTCTTCAGGTTCATCTTATCAGTAATAGGATCACTCTGTCTGGCCTGAGGGATTAGGCATCTACACAGATGATAATAGGAACTTTTTGCAATAGATGGATGACATGCTGAAGGGAAAAAGCTAAATACCTAAAAGGGAAAATATACAGAGCAATACTTATATTAGTTGATGGTAAGGGATGGTTTCTATTGTCGAAGAAACTCATGAAATTTTTCAATGATTTAATGGGGTAAATTTTTTATGACCCAGATTTATAGATTAGGTTAAACCTATAAAAAGAGACCAGGGCTTGCTGTCAATCAAGAAGCAGCATCAGATGCTCCATCATTCTGTTACACTTCTAAATCTCTGAACAAATAGCAAAATCTGTCACAGCCAACTCCTCAGAAGTCTGTGAAATAGTTAATGAGTTGCAAGAATTGAGCAAGTGTGAGTCAAGAAAACAAAACTTCAAAAAACAATTGGAAGGTGATTCAGTGGTATGATGCTTGCCTTCCATGTGGGAGACCTGGGTTTGATTGCAGGGCCATGCACCCCCCAAAAAAGCAAAAGGAAGGACTTACAGGAAGATGGTGGAATAAGATAGGTTGAGTCCACCCCTGCTCCAAGGAATAGCTTGGAAAGTAACAGAAAAATGACCAGGACAGTAATTCCAGGGTGCAAGTGACCTGTGAGGGTCTTCTACATCATATAGGGAGAACCTAGTAGAAAAAGCTGAGGAATTGAAATCCAGGGGAACCAAAGACCATTGAGCTAGTGCAAAAAGCCCAACACACGTTTTTCCAGATGGAATCCTGGACCCTCAGGAATGCACAGTGAGGGTGGCAGGAGGTAGGAAGCAAGCAAAGCCACATTTTTTGAATGCTCCACCCCCATGTGCCACCCTATCCCACCCCATGACCTGCAATCCCCCTGCACCCTATACACTTGAGCCTTGTGACTCATGGCCCATGTCTCCCTCATGCTCCACCACTCAAACACCAGCCCCTACCCCCACCCCCACCCCAGACAAATGCATCCTCACCTCCCTGCCTGCCCATGCACGTGCTTACCCTCAAACTAAGCCTTCTCTCCTCACCATGCACATACAATCGCCACACCCCAGTAGGGGCTGTTCTGTGCATCCATGCCACACAACTGCCACTAACCCATGCACACATGTACTACTGCCCCATACTCCCCCAACTTAGCTCCATGCATGTGCACAGCTTCACCCCAGCCCTGCACATAAATGCATCCCACCCACAGGTGGTCATGTGTACATCTGTGCCACACAACACCCCTGCCCTGCACTTGTGCACACCTATGTCCAGCACTCCCATACCATGCATAGACTCACACCTACCCTAGCCTGGCCCTGCTCATTTCCTGCATACGAACATACATGCACCCCATCCCCCATACCTGCATACCTATGCCAGGTCCCCTTGGCCCTCACAAGATTTATGTATGTGTGAGCCTCCCCTCCCCACCCTCACAATGTGCATGTACTCACCCCTGCCCCCACCATGCCTTCTTCCACCTGTTGCACGTACATATCCACACCCACACCCACTCACTCCACCTCAGCACCCCTGATCCTCATCTCCCATGCAAGCATGCCCCATTCTCCCTGCACCCCAACCTCTGTACCCTGACACCAATGACCCACATGCATGACACCTGCACCCACTCCCTACCAGCACATTTGTCCCTGTGCACCCACACAGCCCACCTGGTCTGCCTCCTGCCATATGCTTCTTCTGTGTCCCCCATTCCATGCACTGACCCTGTGCTCCAAGGCCGGCCCAACCTGAACCACACCACCATGGCCTCCATGCCACCCCCCAAATCCCTGAACCCCAAACCACATGCTCCTAGGCACCAACATAGTGACACACCCTATGCCTAGTCCTGCACCACAACCCATCACTGCACAGCTGCGCCCAGTCCAAATCCCCATATCTTGCCATGACGCAAATGCAGAACTCTAGACTACTGAAGGAAATCAACTTTCAAATTAACTCAATCAAGGTAATTTCAAGACTCAAAGGCAACAGAAAATCACAAAATGCATGAAGATTCAGGCAGATATAGCCCAGCCTAATGATCAGATTAAAACACTAGAGAAGACACTGTCTTTGGAACAACTAATCAAAGATGATCAGACAACTCTATTAAATAAATTCAATGGGCTGGCTAGTGACATAAAGGAGATCAAGAAGACACTAGAAGAGCACAAATAAGTATTTGAAAGAATAAATAGATAAATAACAGATATCAGAGAGATTAAAGATACTGCAGACCAAATAATAATAAAAAAAAAAACTAGAGATACACACAACAGATTTGAAGAAGGAGAAGAAAAAATAAGAAAATTGGAGGACAAGAAAACTGATTTCAAATACACAAAGAACAAATGGGAAAAAAGGAGCAATTCAACAAGATGACATAACATTCATAAATATTTATGCACTAAGCCAGAGCGCTCCAAAATACATGAAGCACACACTGACAACACTGAAGGGAGAAGTAGACACCTCTACTATAATAGTTGGAGATCTTAATTCCCCACACTCATCAACAGATAGCACATCTAGACAGAGGATCAATAAGGAAACAAATTTTGAATAATATGATAAATGAACTAGTTTTAACAAACATTTAGAAAACATTACACCCCACAACAGCAAGACACACATTTTTCTCAAGTGCTCATGGATCACTGTCAAGGATAGACCATATGTTGGGTCACAAAGCAAATCTCAATTTATTTTTAAAAGGTTGAAACTATACACAACATTTTCTTGGATCATAATCTAATGAAGTTGGAAATCAATAAGAGGCAGAGGGCCAGAGAAATCATAAATATGTGGAGGCTAAACAATCCATTCTTATACAATTGGGGAGGGAGGTTCAAGGAAATAATTACAAGAGAAATCAGTAAATATCTCAAGGTATAGAAAATGAAAGCATAACATCAAAACTTATGGGATGCAGCAGAGGCAGTGTTGAGAGGTAAATTTATTGCCTTAAATACCTATATTAAAAAAGAAGAAAGAGCAAAAATTGAAGAATTGACTGTTCACTTGGAATTATGAGAGAAAGAAAAACAAACTAAGCTAAAAGCAAATAATGAAGATTACAACAGAAATAAATGAAACTGGGAATATGAAAACAATCAAGAAAATTAACAAAACCAGAAGTTGGTTATTTAAGAAAATCAGTAAAATCAATGGACCCTTAGTTAGACTGATAAAAAAAAAAAAGAGGGAGAGAGAGGATGCAAATAAACAAAATCAGAAATAGAAGAAGGGACAAAAACCACTGACCCCACAGAAATATAGGAGGTAATGAGAGGATACTATGGGCAACCATATGTTAATAAACTAGACAATGAAGATGAAATGGACAACTTCCTAAGAAGGCATAAACAACCAACATTGACTTGAGAAGAAATAGACTACCTCAACAAACAAATCACAAGTAAAAAGATTCAATCAGTCACCAAGAAGCTCTCAAAAAAAGAAAAGTTCAGGACCAGATGGCTTCACATGTGAATTCTACCAAGCATTCAAAAAAGAATTAGTATAAATCCTGCTCAAACTTTTCTAAAAAATTGAAGAGGAGGGAAAGCTACTTAACTCATTCTATGAATCCAGTATCACTCTAATATCAAAGCAAGAAAAAGATACTATAAGAAAAGAAAATTACAGACCAATCTCTTTAATGAATATAGATGCAAAAATCCTCAACAAAGTACTTGCAAATCAAATCCAACAACACATTAAAGATATTATGCACCATAATCAAGTGGAATTTATGCCAGGTATGCAAAGCTGTTTCAACACAAGAAATTTAATTAATATAATCCACCATATCCATAAGTCAAAACAAAAAAAATCACGTGATCATCTCAATTGATGCAGAAAAGACATTTTACAAAATTCCACATAATTTCTTGTTGAAAGCACTTCAAAGGATAGGAATAGAAGGGAAATTCTTCAGCATGATAAAGGGAATATATGAAAAGCCCACAACTAACATCATCTTCAAAGGGGAAAGATTGAAAGTTTTCCCTCTAAGATCAGGAACAAGATAAAGATGCCCACTGTTACCATTTGTCATTCAACATTGTGTTGGAAGTCCTAGCAAGAACAATTAGACAAGAAAAAAAAAAATAAAAGGCATCCAAACTGAAAACGAAGAAATAAAATCTCATTGTTTGAAAATGGCATGATACTATATATCAAAAATGCCCCAAAATCTACAGCCAAGCTACCAGAACTAATAAATGAGTGCAGCAAAGTGGGAGGGTACAAGATCAAAACTGAAAAATCAGTGGTGTTTCTGTATACTAGTTAAGAGAAATCTGAGTAGGAAATCAAGAAAAAATTCCATTTATAAGAGCAACCAAAAGAATAAAATATTTAGGAATAAATTTAATTAAGGATTCAAAAGACCTACTGTCTAAATATATTTAAGATGTCAAGTCTACCCAAATTGATCTATAGATTCAATACAATACCAAGTAAAACCTCGACAATTTACTTTGCAGGAATAAAAGAATAAATTACCAAATTTGTTTGCAAAGGCAGGCTGTCCTGTATAGCTAAAACTATCTTAAGAGAAATGAAGCAGGACATCTTGCACTACCTGACTTTAAAGCACATTACAAAGCTGCAGTGCTCAAAACAGCATGGCACTGGCATAAGGATAGATGAACAATGGAATTGAATTTAGTGTTCAGAAATATACCCTCTCATGTGTGGACAGTTGATCTTTGATGAGCAATAAAGCCAACTCACCTGGGAAAGAGTAGCCTCTTCAATAAATGGTGTTTGGAGAACTGCTTCAATAATGGTGTTTGGAGAATGGGATATACATATGCAAAAGAATGAAAGAGTTTACATATCTCACACCCTATACAAAAATTAACTCAGGATGGATCACAGATCTACACATTAGAGTTACTATCTTAAAACTTTTAGAAGAAAATATAGGGCAATATCTTATACATCTTGTAATAGGAGATTGTTTACTAGACCTTACACCCAAAGTATGAGTAATGAAAAAAGACATAGATAAATGAGAGCTCCTAAAAACTAAGTGCTTTGATGTACATCAATGAATTTTGTCAGGAAAGTAAAAAGGGGGCCTACACAATGGAAGACAATATTTGGAAACCACATATCAGGTAAGCATTTAGTATTCAGAATACATAAAGTAATTATAAAATGCAACAACAAAAAGACAAGCAATCCAAATTTAAAAATGGGCAAAAGACAAGAACACTTTTAAGAAGAGCAAATACAAATGGATAAAAGGCATATATAAAGATGCTCAACTTGACTGGCTATTAGGGAAATGCAAATCAAAACCACTAGGAGATATGATCTCATACCCACTAAAATGCCATTATCAAAGAAACAGAAAATGACAAGTGCTGGAGAGGATGTGGTCAAAGAGGCACACTTATCCACTGTTGGTGGAAATGTAAAATGTTATAATCACGTGGGAAGGCAGTTTGGTGGTTCGTCGGGAAGCTAAGTATAGAATTGCCGTATGACCCAGCAATCCCATTACTAGGTATCAATTCAGAGGAACTGAAGGCAAGGAGGACACAGACAATTGGACACTGATATTTATAGCAGCATTATTTACAATTGCCAAGAGTTGGAAACAGCCCAAATGTCCATCAATGGATGAGTGGCTAAACAAGCTGTGGTATATAAATACAATAGAATATTATGCAGTTGTTAGAATAAAGTCATAAGGCATGTAGCAATGTGGATGAAACTTGAGGATATTATGCTGAGTGAAATTAGCCAGAAAGTAAAGGACAAATAGAGTATGGTCTCATTAATATGAACTAACAATATTGAGTGAATTTTGAGAGTTAAAGTCAAGAGCACAGGAGATAGAAGAGGATAGAGATAGTGCATTTGTTTTTGTTGCTGAAGGAATGCAAAATATGCAACAGGACTGACTGTAAAAATTCCAAAATGAATAGCACAATATAATTGTCTGATGGTAGCATGATAATATAAGTACACTGAATGAAGATGAATGTGAGTATGTTTGAGGGAGAAGGGCTGGGAGCACACATGAAACCAGAAGGAAAGATAAAGACTGAGACAGCATAACTTAGGAATGCCTAGAGTGGACAATGATGGTAATTAAATGTACAGATATAAAAAAGTTTTTGTGTGAAGGAAAACAAATGAATGTCTACATTGCAATGTTTTGAAAATGGGATGGTATACAGGAAAAAGTACTGTCAGTGTGAGCTAGGGTCTATAGTCAATAGCAACACTGTAATATGCTTCCACTGAATGTAACAAAGCCATTATGCCAAAAATAGTATCAACAAGTGGGGGACATCGGGGAGGGGTATGGATTCTTTGTGGAAGGAAAGGAAATGTCTTCATATAGATTACTGTGATGAAGGCATTTCTGTTTGCTTAGGTTGGATTGTATGATGTGTGAATAGAATTGTTTAAAAATGAACAAAGAGAAAGAAATGCTAGAGAAAATGTGGAGAAAGAGATGTACCTGTTCACTGTTGGTAGGGAAGCTGAGAGATGCAGCCCCTCCAAAAGGCAGTGTAGTGGTTCCACAGGAGATGAGGGGTGGGGTTGTTGTAGGATCCTGTAAACTCATTGTTGGGTATATACCTGGAGGAACTGAGAGTGGGGATAGGAATGGACATTTGCACACTGGTGTCTATGGCAGCAATGTTCACAATTCACAGTGGATAGAGGTGACCTAAGGGTACAATGACTGAGGGATGAAAGGGAGAATGGTGGTGTATACATACAATAGACTACTGAGTGGTTGCAAGGAAGAATGAAGTTGTGAGCATGCAGTTAGGGAATTAACCTTAAGTGTGTTGAATGAAATGGTAGAAACAAACAAACAAACAAATAAAAAACTATTTTCATGCCTCACTCATATGGACTAACTATAATATACAAAATCAGAGAATTGAAGTTGAATGCATGGGTTACCACATTGGAGTCTATTGTAAAGTTTCCTAGATTGTAAGCTCTTAGAGCAGCCACATATATTCAGGAGTTTTATTTCTAAATTCTGAAATACTGAGCTATTGTGTATAACCTCAACATTCCCTGAAACTTTGGATATTTATGCATCACATGAGACTCTGAATTAGAGCACTGAAGCTATGAAAGTTAGCATTACCTCATACAGAAACTATTTAAAAAG
Source organism: Myrmecophaga tridactyla (assembly GCA_004026745.1). NCBI lineage: Eukaryota > Metazoa > Chordata > Mammalia > Pilosa > Myrmecophagidae > Myrmecophaga > Myrmecophaga tridactyla. Next base: position 37,907 of record PVIY010012855.1, on the reverse strand, counting down.
TTGGAAAACTGATTAGACTTTGACTAGTGTTATGAGTGAAGTTGATTTGGATTAGAATAAAGTAAATCAGAATACAGGTTAAGGATGGTCCATCTTTTAAAACTTCAACTTCTGTGAAGACCAAAGAGGGAAATGCTTATTTGGTGAACAATTTATATGTTGAGTAGTGTATTAATTAATTTAACTTATATGGTCAGTTTATTTGAACACCATAATTGCAAGGAATTTTGAGGAGGAGTGAGATCCTGTTGGTTTGTACAGGTTGGTGTGGTACCTTGATATACTTCAGAGTGATTTGGGCAAAGAATAAAAAATTATTGTGGATTCTCTTGGGGACATGGGAGAAAGGAAGAAATATTCAAATTACCGATTTGGAGAATCCCTGATATTCTTGAAGTCAGAAAGTACAGCCAATTCAATAAACTGATCCCTTAATCTTGGCGTTCATAACTATGAAATTTATTCCTGCAATGGAAAAAATAAACCTACTTATTATCATGCCTAAGAGTCACCTCCAGAAAACCTCTTTTGTTGCTCAGATATGGCCTCTTATTCTAAGCCAACTCAGCATGTGAAATCACTGCCCTCCCTATAATATGAGACATGATCCCTAAAGGTGTAAATTTACCTGACAATGTGGGACAGGACTCCTGGAATGTGCCAGGTCTCAGCATTATGGGAAGGAGAATGCCTTCTTGATTAAAAGGGAAGAGAGAAATGAGAGAAAATGAATTTTCAGTGGCTGAGATATTTGAAGCAGTTGAGTGGTTATCTGGGAGGTTATTATTATGCCTTATATAGATATCCCTTTTCAGTTTGTTGTGTATTAGAGTAGCTGGTGGGAAGTACCTAAAACTGTTGAGCTGTGTTCTAGTGGCATTGATTCTTGGAAACAATTTTGTGGCTATGTAGGTTTTGCAGTGTGGCTATGTGATTGTGAAAGCTATCTGTTCAGGGTATGGACAGATAAATAAAACAATAAGAATAAAAAATAAATAAATTATAGGTGGGGATAAAGTGTGAAAAATTGAGTGGATTGTGATACTGGTGGTTATTGAGAGGGAGGAGTTGGGAGTATGAGATATTGAGTTCTTTTTTTTCTTAGCTTCTTTTTCTGGGGTGACACAAATATTCTAGAGGTGAACATGGTGATGAATACACAGCTGTATGATGATACTGTGAGCCATTGATTCTATGCTATTTATGGGTTGTGTGTGTGTGAGAAGATTTCTCAATAAAAATATTTTTAAAAGGATGAAAAAATTTGAAGTGGATCTCTGGGAAATGAGGGACAAGAAGAATAGCACAAATATAAGAATTGTCAATGTCCCAGAAGGAGAAGAGAAGAGTAAAGGGCTAGGAAGTTTAGCTGAGGAGATAATGGGGGGAAACTTCCCAACCCTTACAAAAGGTGTAAATATGCAAACCAAAGAATCACAATGAACCCCAAATAGAATAAATCCAAATAAGTCTACTCTAAGACACATAGTAATCAGTGTGTCAAATTTTTAAGAGAAACAGAAAATCTTGAAAGGAGCAAGAGTAAAGTAATCTACTACTTATAAGGGAAACCACATAAGACTGAATTCAGACTATTTAACAGGCACTATGGAAGTGAGAAGTCACTGGAATGATATATTTAAGATCCTGAAAGAGAAATGCTTCCAGCTAAGAACTCTGTACCAAGCCAAAGTGTCTTTCAAAAGTGAGGTAGAAATTAAAGTTTTCACAGTCAGACAAAGGCTGAGAGAATTCATCAACAAGAGACCACCCCCACTAGAAATATTAAAGGGAGCTCTGTTGGCTGAAAAAAAAAAAGACAAGAGAGGGAGTTCTGGAGGAGACTATAGAAGTGAAGAGCAACAGGAAGGGTAACTTAAAGTATAAAAAGAGAAAGAAGGAAAAGAATGTATAGTTCTGACAAATAAAATCCAAAGGTTAAGATGGTAGATTCAAGAAATGCCTTTACAGTAATAACTTTGAATGCTAATGGACTAAACTCTCTAATTAAAAAGGTACAGATTGGCAGAATGGATTAAGAAATATGATCCAGCTATATGCTGCTTACAAGAGACTCATCTTACATGCAAAAATACAAACAGATTGAAACTGAAAGGATGGAAAAAAATATTCCATGCACGCTTTAATCAAAAGAAAGCAGAAGTAGCTCTACTAATAGCAGACAAAATAAACTTAAATTGTAAAGACATCATGAGACAAAGAAGTATGCTATCTATTAGTAAAAGGGATAATTTGCCAAAAAGAAATAACAATCATAAGGGCTTATGCTCACAATCATGGAGCTCCAAAGTACATGAGGTAAATATGGCAAAACTGATGGGAATGATAGATATTTCAACAATAATAGTGGGGGACTTGAAAACACCTCTCTCCTCTATAGATAGAAAAGCCAGGCAGAGAATCAACAAGGAAATATAGAAGTTAAACAGTTCAATACCTAACCAGTATCGATTGTTACACCCCAAAACACCAGGATATATATTCTTTCTCTAGTGCTCATGAAATGTTCTACAGGATAGATCATATGCTGGAACACAAATAGGTTATTATAAATTCTAAAAGTTTGAAATTACTCAACACACTTTCTCTCATCACAAAGGAATGAAGCTGGAAGTCAATAACCACCAAAGAGCCAGAACTGTCACAAATATATAGAGATTCAATAACACATTCTGAAACAACTGCCAGGTCAAAGAATAAATTGCTAGAGAAATTGGTAAGTATCTGGAGATGAACAAAAATAAGAATACAACATATCAGAACTTATGGGATGCAGGAAAGGCAGTGCTGAGAGGGAAATTTGTTGTCCTAAATGCCTATATTAAAAAAGACAAAAACAAAAATCGAGGACTTAACTGCTTCCTGAAGGGACTAGAGAAATAATAGCAACCTAACCCCAAAGCAAAAGAAGAAGAGAAGTAACAAAGATTAAAGTTGAATTAAATTAATTGGAGAACAAAAGAAAAATAGAATCAATAAAACCAAAAGTTGGTTCTTTAAGAAAATCAATACATTGATGGAACCCTAGCTAGGCTGATAAATTTTAAAAAAAGAGAGAGAGGGTTCAAATAAAGTCTGAAATGAAAGGAGATCATTACCACGGACACTGAAGAAATGAAAAAAAAATCGTAAGAGGATAAGTTTGGGAATGAGACAAGAATGTCCTCTGTAACCACTATTATTCAACATGTACTAGATGTTCTAGCTAGAATAATCAGGCAGGAAAAAGATATAAAAGGCATCCAAATTGGAAAGGAATAAGCAAAACTTTCATTATTTGCAGATGACATGATACTATTCTTGGAAAATCCTGAGAAATCTATGACAAAGTTTCTTGAGCTAATAAAAAAATTCAGCAAGGTAGCAGGATATAAGATTAATGTGCAAAAATCAGTAATGTTTCTATGCACAAGCAATGACCTACTGAGGAGTCAATTAAGGGAAAAAATCCATTCAAAATAGCAGCAAAAACAATCATATATCTAGGAATAAATTTAACTAGGGACATAAAAGACTTGTACACAGAAAACTACATAACATTGCTAAAAGAAATCAAAGGAGATCTAAATAGGCAGAAAGGCATTCCGTATTCTGGCATAAGAAGGCTAAATGTAGCTAAGGTATCAATTCCACCTGAGTTGAACTACAAATCCAATGCAATACTAATCAAAATTCTACAACCTGCACTGAAGACTTGGAAAAGGTCATTACCAAATTCATTTGGAATGGGAAGTGTCCTTGAACAGTTAAAAATATCCTAAAAAATGAAGAATCAAGTGGGAGGATTAACACTTCCTTATTTCAAAGATTACTATAAAGCCACAGTGGTCAAAAACAGCATGGTATTGGCACAAAAATAGAAGTAATGACCAATGGGAACTGAATTGAGAGTGCAGAAATAGACTGCCAAATCTATGGTCAACTGATCTTTGACAAAGCCCATATATCCACTGAACTGGGACAGAATAATCTTTTCAATAAATTCACATGGGAGAACTGGATATCAATAACCGAAAGAATGAAAGAGGGCCCTTACTTTATACCCTGTACAAAAATTAACTCAAAATGGATCAAAGACTTAAATATAAAAGCCAGTACCATAAAGCCCCTGAAAGAAAATATAGAGAAACATCTTTAAGTCTTAGTAATAGGAGGTAGCTTTCTAAACTTTATACCCCAAGCACAAACAATAATAGAAAAAATAGATATACAGGGAACTCTTCAAAATCAAATCATCTTGTACCTCAAAAGACTTTGTCAAAAAGATGAAGAGACAGCTGACTCATTGGAAGAAAATATTTGGAAACCACCTATTGGATAAAGGTTTGATATCCTGTATATATAAAGAAATCATATAACTCCACAATAAAAGAAGAAACAGCCCAATTATAAAATGGGATAAAGTTATGAATAGGCATTTTTCCAAACAGCAAATACAGATGGCTGAAAAACACATGAAGAGATGCTCATTTTCATTAGCTATAAAAGAAAGGCAGATCGAGACTATAATGAGATACCATCTCATATCTAGAAGAATGCCTGCTATGAAACAGGAAATTACCAATGGTGGAGAGGATATGTAGAAGTTAGAACATTTATGTACTGTTGGTGAAATGCATAATATGCAGACACTATGGAAGACAGACTGGCAGTTCCTTAGAAAACTAAATATCAAGTTGACAGCAATACCACTACTTGGTATATATACAGAAGAGCTGAAAGCAGTGACACAAACAGAAAATTTCACACTGATGTTCACAGCAGCATTATTCACAATCACCCAAAGATGGAGACAATCCAAAGTGCTCATCAACTGATGGGTGGATAAATAAAATGTATATACATATGATGGAATATTATGGCAGCAGCAAGATGAAATGATATCCTGAAACACATGACAAGATGGACGAACCTTGAGGACAGAATACTGAGTAAAATAAACCAGACACAAAAGGAGAGATACTGTATGATTTCACCTTTATGATCATGGTAAAGGTAAACTCTGAGCGTTATAATATTGAATATAGGGGACCTGCAGATACATGGAAGCTAGAAATGGGTGAGCAATTAATTAATTAGTTTGAACTTTAATGTAAGGAAATGCATGGTGACTCAGCTGGAAGAGTTCTTGCCTGTCATGCCAGAGACTGGGTTTGATTCCCAGTGTCTGTCCTTGTAAAAAAAAAAAAAAAAAAAAGTAAGGAAATGGATAGCAGTGAAGGCAGTTTCTTAGTGGCTTTATAAATTATATTGCTATATTGAAGGGGAACATGATTGAGAGTGGTTGCATAGAGATATGTATCCCACCAATTAACAATGAAAATATAAATAAGTTCTTGCATGAACTACTTCAAAGGTATGAATCTTGTACAAAGAGTTCATAATATTGGGATATACAGGGAAAATGACTATAGCATGCTATGGGTTATGCTTATCAGGAAGACATCAATAGTACCTTAGTAATACTAAGGGTAAATTATGGGTGGGGGGATGGACAAAAGTTAAAGGGAGGTTTGCATTTTCTATTTAGCGAGGGTGTGTTTCTCAATTATTTTTCTCTTGGGGGCAATGAAAATTGTCTAAAATTGAAAGGGTTGGTGCACTGTTGACTTTGGGCATTATACATGATACCCAATGGATGTAAATGGCTGAAGGATACACTGACTGAGAACTAGAATGTCAAACTGTGGTATATACATATAGTAGAATATTTTGCTGCTACAGAAAAGAATAAAGTCATGAGGAATGCAAAACAGTGAATGAACCTGTGGGACATTTTGTGATGTGAAATAAGACAGAAACAAAAGAACAAATATTGTATAGTTTCATTTAGAAAAGACTTATAAGAAAATTGGCACCTATATTGTAAATTCTTATAGCAATCACATTTAGTCCAGGGTGGTAATTATTATTTTTAGATATTGAGAATCTGTGCTAAAAGTGTGCAACCTGGTATTTCCCTGAAATTTGGGTATCTGCGTGACACCTAAGACTCAGGTAGGAGTACTGCAGTTCTGAAGGTCATCATTGCCACATATAATAACTGTTAAATTGAGAAAGAGATCAGGCTTCAATTAGACATAAGATGATCAGGTGAGGATGAAGATAAATCAGACTACTCGGTAAGGAAGCCACTGTCTGATTTCAGAACTTCAGCTATTGTATGAAACCAAAGGAAGAGAGGTTTATTTTGTACAGAACCTAAATTTTCTGTAGCAAATAATCTAACCCAGCCTGTCTGGGTCGATCACCTTCATCCAAACACAGGGAGCCCAGAATAGGAAAGAGGGTTTGCAATTTGGTATAGCTTAATTTTATTGCCAGATACATCCTGATTGTGTTAAGCAGATAATTAAAAAGTATTGGCAACATCCCCTGAGGGACAGGAGGAAAAATATGGAACTGTTAAACTTTACCACCAGGGAAGCCTTTGATACTGTCTCAAACATTATGATTCCTAAGTGAATAGGCCAAGTTTCTGATCTTGAGGCTTGCTCTTGTGAAGCTTATTTATGTAGCAGAGAAGCTTAGCCTACATATAGTTATGCCTAAGGCTTGCTTAAAGAGGACCTCTTTTGTTGTTTATATGTGGCCTCTCTCTCTCTCTAAGACCAATTCTCAAGTGAAATCATTACAGTCTGCCCTACATGGGACATGACACCCAGGGGTCAAAGTCTCCCTGGTAACATGGGATATGAATCTTAGGTATGAGCCTGGCCCTAACACTGTGGGATCAACAATGCCTTCCTGAACAAAAGGAGGGAAAGAATTGTAACAAATAAGGTATCTGTGGCTGAGAGTTCAAAGCAAGTCAAGAGGCTACTCTGGAGGCTACTCTCATGCAAACTTCAGCTACATATATCATGGTTTGCCAAAACTCCACCATTAAAGCAATAAGGAATTGGCAAAATTATTTAAAGTGCTGAAAGAAAACAATTGCCAACTGTGCTAGTTTGCAAGCTGCTGGAATGTGATCTACCAGAAATGGAGCAGCTTTGAAAAAGGAGAATTTAATAAGTTACAAGTTGACAGTTCTAAGTCTATGGATGTGAAAACTAAGTCATCCAGGGAAAGATACCTTAATTCAAGAAAGGTTCATGGGTTAAGAACACCAGCATCAACTGAGAAATCACACTGGTCCCTTGCTCCTGGGCTCTGTTACTTTCAGCCTTTGTTCCTGTGGAGGTTTATCACTTTGCTTCTCTAGGGCTGGCTTTCACCTCTTGGCTTCTCTTGGCTCTCTCCAAGTTGTGGCTTGCTTAATATCTCATGGTGACCTCTACTGGGCTCCAAGCATTTGCCAAACATCCGTGTCTCTGTTCTCCAAGTGTTGGCTTCTGCATCAGCTCTGTTCCAAATTCCTATTTGCTCTGTCATTTCTGGCTTTCTCCAAAATGTTTCAGCTTTTAAAGGATTCCAGTAAACTAGTCAACACCCATCCAGAATGGGTGGGATCATATCTCCATCTAATCAAAAGTCACACCCACAATTAGATGTGCCACATCTCTGAGAACATAATCTAATCAAAGATTTCCAGCCTATAGTGTTGAATCAGGATTAAAAGAAATGGCTACCCACAAAAGATTGAATCAGGACTAAAACATGGTATTTCTGGTGTACATAACTTTTAAACTAGCACACCAACTAAGAATTTTATATGTGTGAGACTGTCTTTCAAATGTGAGAGAAAGATTAAGACATCCACAGATAAATAAACCTGAGGGAATTTATCACCATTATACCTGTCCTACAAGCAATTCTAAAGGCAGTTCTTCATATTTTTAAAACAGGACATTCAGTAGTAGATCAAAGCAGGAAAAAGAAATAAAAACCTCTGGTAAAGGTAAATAAGTGGGTAGTTTTAGATGTCAAAATTATTCATTTTTTTGGGGAATGAAACTCCTGGTTTAATTTCTTATGTGTTCCAAAGTGCATTACACAGTCATAAGAAATTTATGATTTTGGACATACAATGTGTAAAGATATAATTTGTAACAAGTACCACAAAAAGGTGGAGGAGATGGAGGAGTATAAGAAAGTATATTTGTATACTATTGGAGTTAAATTGGTGTCAAAACAAACATAATTAGTTTATAGTTAGGATGTTAAACTGAAGAACCATGGTAACTGCAAGCAAAATATCTGAAAAATATCTACAGAAAAAAATGAGAAGGGATTTAATATGGTACGTTATACAAAATTAAATATATATGAAGTTAAGCATTAATGCAAGAAGTGAAGGACAAGAAAGTATAAGGTTTACAAAGACCAAATAGCAAAATGGCTGAAGAAAGCACTGCATTATGTATTCTAGCTTTAAGTGTAAATTGGTTAAATTGTCCAATAAAAAGTCAAAGTTTGGCAGAATAGATAAAACAGCATCATCCTAGAACACTTTTATTTTGGAGCTTCCTAATTTGCATACTATTTGTCATGCAAATAAGATTTAACAACAACAGCAACAACAACAGCAACAAAAAAGGGTTACCCAACAATATGCTTTCTACAAGAGACTCAGTTTAAATGCAAAGACACAAGGAAGTTGAAAGTGAAAGAATGAAAAAATAAATATATGCCATGCAAACTGTACCAAAAGAAAGCTTGGGTAGCTATTCTAATATCAGAAAAAAAATAGACATTAAGTCAGAAGTTCTTATGAGGGACACAAAATTCACTATATATTGATTAATGGAGCAATACAATAAGCAGACATAAGCAACTATGAATGTGCAAGCATTTATAGGTAGTACCCCAAAATATGAAGCAAATACTGTTAATTATTAAGTGGAACTAGATGGTTCTCCATTAATAGCCTTAGATTTCAATACATTCCTTCTAATAATGGGTTGACCATGCACACACAAGATCAATATGGTAACAGAACACTTGAACAATATAACAAACCAAATAGACCAACAGACATATGTAGAAAATGTCATGAAACCACAGAATACACATACTTCTCTAGTGCACATTGATCATTGTTGAGTATAGCCCATATATTAGTTACAAAACAAGTTTCAATAAATTTAAAAATAATGAAATAATTCAATACAGCTGCTCTCACCACAATGGAATTTAAGATAGAAATCAATAACAGACAGAAAACTTGACAATTCACAAATATGTGAAAATAAAACAATGTGCTCTTAAACATACAATGTGTCAAAAAGAAATTATGGGGCAAAACAGGAAATCAATTGAAACACAAGATAACAAAATTTATGGTAAGAAGCAGAGGCGGTGCTGGGAGGAAAATATATAGTTCTACAGTCATAATCTAAAATAGAAGAATGATTTCAATCAGAGATCTAATCTCAAATCTGAAAGATCTAGAAAAATTAGAGAAAACCAAATCCAAAATGAGAAGAAGGAAGGAAAGAACAAAGATTAAAGCAGAAATAAATGAAATAAAGAATTAAAAACAATAGAGGGAATCAATGAATCCAAAAGTTGATTTTTTGAAAATATCACTAAAATTGAAACTCCTTTAGGGAAGAAAATAGAAAAGTATATGAGAGATGATCAGCATTATTAGCCATTATGGAACTGCAAGTCAGAACCACAGTGAGATACTATTTTACACTCACTGAGTGGCTGCTATTAAAAAAAAATGGAAAATAAATGTTGGAGAGTGTCCTAGTTTGCTAGCTGCCAGAATGCAATATACCAGAAATGGAATGGCTTTTAAAAAGGGGAATTTAATAAGTTGGTAGTTTACAGTTCTAAGGCTGAGAAAATGTCCCAATTAAAGCAAGTCTATAGAAACGTCCAATCAAAGGTATCTGGGAAAAGATATCTTGGTTTGAGAAGGCTGATGAAGTTCAGGGTTTCTCTTTCATCCAAGAAGGCACATAGTGAACACAGTCACGATTTCTCTCTTGGCTGGAAGGGCACATGGTGAACAAGGCATCATCTGCTAGCTTTCTCTCCTGGCTTCCTGTTTCATGAAGCTCCCCGGGAAGCATTTTTCTTCTTCATCTCCAAAGGTCGCTGGCTTGTGGGCTCTCGTGGCTATGTCATTCTTCTCAGGCTCTCTCTGAATCGCTTTCATTTTCCAAAATGTTTCCTCTTTTATAGGATTCCAGAAACTTATCAAGACCCACCCAGAAGGGTGGAGACATGTTATCACCTAATCACCTAATCCAGTTTAACAACCAATCTTAATTAAATCACATCTTTAGGGAGATGATCTGATTACAATTTCAAGCAAACAATATTGAATAGGGAGTATTCTGACTTTATGAAATGGGATTTAGATTAAAACATAACTTTTCTACGGGACATGCATCCTTTCAGACTAGCACAGAGAGGATGTGAAGAAATAGGAAGACACATTAATTGTTAGTAGGAATGTAAAATGGTGTGGCTCCTGTGTAAAATAGTTTGGCAGTTCCACTGAAAATTAAGTATAGAATTGCCATATGATTCTGTAACCTAACTTCTGTGTTTATACCAACAATTGAAAGCATGGGCTTGTATGAAATCTGTGTAGTAATGTTCATTATGACATTTTTCACAATTGCCCAAAGATGGTAGCAACCCATGTGTTCATCAAACAGATGAGTAGATTAACAAAATGTAATATATGCATACTATGGATCATTACTAAGCCATAAAAGGTAATGAAATTATGATCTATATGACAACATGGATGAACCTCGAAGACAATATATTGAGTGAAATTAGCCAGACACAAAAGGACACATATTTTATGAATTCACTGATATTAAAAAAGAATAGCAAAATCATAGAGTCAGAAACTAGAATATAGGGCCCTAGGGACCAGTTTGATGGTAGGGAATGAGGAATTAATGCTTGATTTGTACAGAGTTTCTGATTGGGGTTGTTCTAGTTTGCTTGATGCTGGGATGTGATATATCAGAAACTGAATGGTTTTTACAAGGGGGAATTTATTAAGTTGCAAGTTTACAGTTCTACAGCCATGAACATGTCCCAATTAAAGCAAATCTATGAAAAATGCCTCAATTAAGTCACCAACAAGAGGTTACCTTCACTCAAGAAAAGCTGATGAAGTTCAGGATTTCTCGCTTAACTGGAGAGGCACATGGTAAAATTGGCAAAGTTTGCTAGCTTTCTCCCCTGGCTTCTTGTTTCATGAAGATCCCCCCAGGACATATTGCTTCCTCATCTCTAAAGGTTTCTGGCTGCATAGGCTCTCATGGTTCTCATGGCTCTCCCATCATTCTCAAGCTTTCTTTAAAATGCTTCCTCTTTTACAAAATTCCAGTAAAATAATCAAGAACCCCCTGGAATGCATGGAGTAACATTTCCCTCTAATCAAAGTTAATGCCCACAATTGGGTATGTCACATCTCCACAGAAATAATAATCTAATCAAGTTTCCAACCTAGACTGCTGAATAGGGATTAAAAGAAACTGCTGCCTCCACATGATGGCTAGGATTAAAACATGGCTTTTCTAAGACACATAATCCTTTCAAACTGGCACAAAGGTGATGGAAAAATGTTTGGTAAAGGATTATGGTGATGCTTGCAGAACATTGCAAACATAATTAAAATCACTGTATTATATGTTTGAATGTTAAAGGGTAAATTTTATATTGTATGTGTTATTTGAATAAAATTTCAAAACAAACATAGTACTATGCAACACACATGGTGAAATAATATAAATTGTGAACTATTAGTCAATAGCATAGTTATCATAATATTATTCCATGAATTGTAATAAAATTATTTCACTGACGCAAAATGTTAGTAATAGGAAATGCTGCATATATTGGGGGGGAGGTAGGTAAGATCTTTGTTTATTCCGCAAATTTCTTCTGTAATAACAGAAAATGATTTTTTTTAATTATGAAAAAAAGAGGTGAATTATATAGTTTGAATCTAACGTGCATGTGAAGATGGTGAAGGGATGTAGATTGCTGTGATTTTTAGGGTCAAGTCATGCTTAGACCTGCAGGTACCTGTTATCAGAGGCAACTGAAGGGAAAAGATAAGTCAATATATATTATTTTTCAGAGGCTGATTCACATTCCTTTCTGTTCTAGGAAAGACAGGAGAGAGAGAGTTTGGAGAAGAGACAAGAGTGTAGAAATAAAGAATATAAGGAAGGGTAAAAAGAGAGACAAAAAAAAAAGATATGAAATAGAAAGTAGAAGAAAGTAATGCCTTTACAGTAGTAACTTTAAATGTTAATGGATTAAACTCCATGATAAAAAGACAAAGTCAGGCAGAGCTGATTAAAAAAAACAGGACTCATCTATATGTTCTCTATAAAAGACTCACTTTGGACTCAAGGACAAAAATAGTTTAAAAGTGAAAGGTTGGAAAAAGATAACTCACAAAATAGTAATTTCAGACAAAATAAACTTCAAATATAAAGCACTTAAAAGAAAAAAAGAAGAACACTATGTATTAATAAAAGAGATGATTCATAAGGAAATGCAACAATCATAACTATTCACAGAGCCAGAGTACCCCAAAGTACATGAGGCACAAACTGATAATACTGAGGGGGGAAGTAGACACCTCTACTATAATAGCTGGAGACTCCAATTCCCCATGATCTCCAACAGATAGAATATCTTGACAGAGGATCAATAAGGAAACAGATATTTCGAACTGTAAAATAAATGGACTGGACTTAACAGACATTTATAGAACACTACAAACCACAATAGCAGGATACACATTTTTCTCAAGTGTTTATAAATCATTCTCAAGGATGGACCATATGCTGGGTCACAAGGCAAGTCTCAATAAATTTTAAAAGATTGAAATTATTCAAAACACTTTTGTGGATCATGATGGAAAGAAATTGGAAACCAATACCAGGCAGAAGGCTGGAAAATTCACAAGTATACGGAGACTAAACAATACACTGTTAAACAATCCATGAGTCAAGGAAGAAGATACAAGAGAAATCAGTAAATATCTTGAGGCAAATGAAAATAAAAACATGAAATATTAAAACTTATGGTATGCCATAAAGGCAGTGCTGAGAGGGAAATTTATTGCCCTAAATGCTTATATTAAAAAAGGAGAGCAAAAATCAAGGACTTAAATGTTAATTAAGGAACTACAGAAAGAACAACAAACTAATCCAAATAAGAAGAGAAAAAATAACAAAGATTAGAACATAAATGAATGAAATTGATAATATGAAAACAACAGAGAGAAACAACAAAACAAGAAGTTATTCCTTGGAAAAAGTTAATAAAATCAATAGACCCTTAGCTAGGCTGACAATAAAAGAAAGAGGATATAAAAAAATCAGAAGGGGGGGGAGCATAACTACTGACCCTACAGAAATAAAGGAGATAATGATACAATACTATGAACAAGTATATGCTAGAAAATTGGACAATGTAGAAGAAATTGACAGTGTCCTGGTAAAGCAAAAACAGCCAGCATTGACTTGAGAAGAAATAGATGACCTCAACAGACCAAATACAACTGAAGAGATTGAGTTAGTCATCAAAAAGCTCCCAAAAAAGAAAATTCCAGGACCAGATGGTTTCACAAGTTAATTCTACCAGGCATCCAAGAAAGAATTAGTATCAGTCCTACTCAAACTCTTCAAAAAATTTAAAGAGGAGGGAACACTATCTAAAGAATTAAATGAAGTCAACACCTCCCTAATACCAAGCCAGACAAAGATACTACAAGGAAATAAAATTACAGACCAATCTCTTTAATGAATATAGATACAAAAATCCTCAACAAAATCCTCTCAAAATGAATCCAGCATCACATTAAAATGTTATACATCATATATAAGTGGTATTTATTCCAGGAATGCAAGGCTGGTTCAATACAAGAAAATGAGTTAATGTAACAAACCACATCAGTAAATCAAAGTGGAAAAATCTCATGTTTATCACTCAAAACAAGATGCAGAAAAGTTATTTTACAAAATTTCTTGATGAAAGCACTTCAAAGGATAGGAATAGAAGGGAACTCCTCAACGTAATAAGGGGAATATATGAACAACCCACAGCTAACATAACACTCAATGGGGAAAGACTGAAAGTTTGCCCATATTAGGAACAAGACATGGAACCCCCCTGTCACAATTGTTATTCAACAATTTGCTGGAAGTTCTAACTAGAGCAATTAGGAAAGAAAAATAAATAAAATACATCCAAAATGGAAAAGAAGAAGTGAATCTTTCACTATTTTCAGATGACATGATACTGTATGTAGAAAATCCTGAAAAATCTACAGCAAAGCGACTAGAGCCAATAAATAAACATAGCAAATTGTCAGGGTACAAGATCAACACCCCAAAATGTAGTGTTTCTATACACTAGTAATGCGCTCTCTGAGGAGGAAATCAAGAAAACATATTCCATTTAGAACAGCAACCAAAACAATAAAATATTTATGAATAAATTTAACATTGGCCACAAAAGACCTATGCACAGAAAACTACAAGAAATTGCTAACAAAATTCAAGTAAGAACTCCATAAATAGAAGGACATGCCATTCATGGATTGGAAGACTTAATAGAGATAAGATGTCAATTCTACCCAAATTGATTTATAGAATCAATGCAATACCAATTAAAATTCCAACAACTGACTTTGCAGAAATAGGAAAACCAATAACCAAATTTATTTGGATGGGAAAGATATCCTAAATAGGTAAAACTCTCTTAAGAGGAAAGAAATGGGACATCTTACACTATCTGACTTTAAAGCATATTACAAAGCTACAGTGCTCAAAATAGCATGGTACTGGCATAAGGATTGATATACTGAACAACAGAATTGAACTGAGTGTTCAGAAATAGACCCTCTCATCTATGGACAATTGCTCTTTGATAAGGCTGTTGAGCCAACACAACTAGGACAGAGAAGCCTCTTCAATAAATGGTGTTTGGAGAACCAGATATCCATATCCAGAAGAATGAAAGAGGATCCGTATCTCACACCCTATACAAAAAAGTAACTCAAAATGGACCAAAGACCTAAACATTAGAGCAAGTGCTTAAAACTTTTAGAGGAAATGTAGGGAAAAATCTTAAAGAACTTGTGTAGGGAGTGGTTTCCTAGAGCTTACACCAAAAGCACACCCAATGAAAAAATAAGTAGACGAGTGAGATATACACAAAACAGAAGACTTTTGTGCATCAAAGAATTTTGTCAGAAATGTAAAAAAAGCAGCCTATGCAATGGGAGACAATATTAGGAAGTCACATATCTAATAAGGGTTTAATATCCAGAATATATGAAGGGATCATAAAACTGAACAATAAAAAGATAAACAAAATACATGGATAGACACTCTTGAAGAGGAAATGCAAGTGATTCAAAAACATATGAAAAGATGCTCAACCTCACCAACTATTAGGGAAATGCAAATCAAAACCAAAATGAGATATTGACTCACATGTAGTAGAATTATCATTATTTTTAAAAAAAAATAGAAAATTGTAATTCCTGGAAAGGATGTGAAGAAAGGCATACTTATTCAATGCATGTGGGAATGTAGAATGCTACAACTGCTTCAGAAGGTAGTTTGTTGGTTCTTCAGAAAGCTAATTATACAATTGCTTATTATCCAACAATCCCATTACTAGATATACATTTGGAGGAACTGAAAGCAGGGACATGAATGGACATTTGCACACCAATGTTTATAACACATTATTGACAATTACAAAGAGATGAACACAACCCAAATGTCCATCAATGGACAAATGGATAAACAAACTGCGGTATATACAAACAATGGAATATTACACAATTGTAAAACTCATTAAATTCATGAAACATGCTGCAACGTGGATAAAACTTGAGGGCATTATGTTGAGTAAAATTAGCCAGAAACAAAAGGACAAATTCCGTATGGTCTCACTAATATGAACTAACATTAATGAGCAAACTTTGAGAGTTGAAGTTGAGAACATTGGTTTTCAGGAAATAGAAAGATTGTAGAGATTGGGCGTTTGATGTTGAAGCATACAGAATGTTTAACAGGACTGATTGTATAGATCCAGAAATGGATAGCATAATACTCTTTGAGGGTAGCCCAGTATTGTAAATATACTGAACAAAGATGAGTCCAGTTATGGTTGAAATAAGAAGGCAAGGGCATGTATAATACCAGAAGGAAAATAGCAGGTAAGACTGGCACTGCATAAGTTAGTGAAAATTAGAGTGGTCAGTGATGTTGATTAAATGTAAAAATATAAAAATGTTTTTACATGACGGAGGAAAAATGAATGTAAACATTGCAAGATGTTTAAAATGGAATGACATATGGAAAAATACAATTAATGCAAAATCGATTCCATAGTTAACAGTAACATTATAATATGCTTCCAGTGAATGTAAAAAAGGCCAATTTACCAAAGCTAAATTTCAATAAGAGGGGGATATAATGGAGGGGTTTGGGATTCTTGATGATGACATTGTTTATCTTTTTTATTTAATTAAATTAATTAATTAATTCTTCTTCATATTTTTCTTCTCCTCCTCTTTCTTTGTGGAAGAAATGGAAATGTCTTCATATAGATTTTGGTGGTAAGGGCATAACCATGTGATTATGCCAGGAACCACGGATTGTTTATTTGGGATGGATTGTACAATGAGGGAATAAAACTGTTTAAAAAATAAACAGAAAAATACAAGTGCTAGAGAAAGTGTGGAGAGAAGGATGTACTCTTCCCTTTTCACTGTTGGCAGGGGCATGGAATGGTGCATCCCCTCTGGAGGGCAGTGTGGTGTGGTAGTTCTATAGGAGGCTGAACAAAGCGTTGCCATATGATCCTGCAACCCTCTTATTAGGTGTATACTTGGAAGAACTGAAAGCAGGGCCATGAGCAGACATTTGCCTGCTGGTGGTTATGGCAGTAGTATTCACAATTTGCAATGAATGGAGGTGGCTTAAAGGTACATAACTGATGAATGGAAGGGCAAACTGTGGTGTGTACATAGAATGAAATATTGAACATCTTCAAGAAGGAATGAAGTTGTGAGGCATGCAAGTAGGGGAATGGTCCTTGAGGAAGGTATGTTGAGTAAAATAAACCAGAAATGAAAGGACAAGTGTAAAAATGCCTCACTAATATGAACTTACTATAATGTGCAAACTCTGAGAATTAAAGAGCATAGGTTAACAGTGGGACTTATTGTAAAGGATCCTAGATTGTAAACTTATAGCAGTCATGTCTATTCCTTAGTTGTAATGATTATTTCTACATTCTGATTTGCTGAGCTCTTTGTTTATAATGTGGTATATTTGTGTTGACATCTGAGACTTCAAGATAGTGTTCTGCAGCTATGAAACTCAGCTTTACAACAATTGTTAAAAACTTCAAAAAACTGATAGATATCTATCATTAGATTCAATTAGAGATATCTGATTAGGACTAAGGTAAATCAGACTAAAGGGTGAAGGATGGTATTGACTGTGTTTTAAAACTTCAACTTCCATGTAAGAACAATGGAAGAGATGTTTACTTGATATAAAATTTATATTTTCTGTTGCAAACTATCTAATTTAACTTGTATTCAAACACCATAATTAGATGGAACCTTGAATAGAGAGTGAGATCTTGTTGGTTTGTACAAGTTAGTGTGATGCCCCAGTATATACCAGAGTAATTAAGGTAGAGAACACAATAAATACTTGCAGAGCCCCCTTGAGGGACTGGGGAAAAATTGGAAATATTAAATTTCTCCACCTGGGGAATTCTGGATATTCTCGCAAACATTGGGACTACCAATTTAATAGGCCAAGCCCACAATCTTGGGGCTTGCCCCTTTGAAGCTTATTCCTGTGTAAGAGAAGCTAAGCCTAATTATAAAGATGTACCTCTTTGTTGTTCAGATGTGGCCTCTCTCTCAAAGCCAGCTCAGCAAGTGAACTCACTGCCCTCTTCCCTATGTGGGACTTGACATCCAAGGGTGTAAATATCCCTGGCAACATGAGGCTTGACACCCATGGATAAGCCTGGATCAGGCATTGTGGGACTGAGAAAGTGTTCTTGACAAAAAAAGGGGAAGAGGGAAGAGAAATGAAACAAAATGGTCCAGTGGCTGAGAGATTTCACATAGAGTCAAGAGTCATTCTGGAGATTATAATTAGACACTATATAGATATCCCTTTTTAGTTTTTAGTATATTGTAATAGCTAGAAGGAAATACCTGAAACTTTGAACTGTATTTCATTTGCTTTGATTCTTGAAGAGGATTTTATAACTATACAGCTTTTATAGTGTAACTGTGATTGTGAAAACCTGGCTGTCACTCCCTTTAACCAGTGTAAGAATAGATGAGTTAAAAATAAGAATGAAAATAAATAAAGGGGTGGGTAAGGGGTATAGTATGCTTTGGGTGTTTTTTTTCATTTTTATTTTTATTTATATTGTTATATGTATTTTTTTGAGCAATGTAAATTTTCAAAATTGATTGTGGTGATGAACACACAACTTTAGGATGATACTACTATGAAACATTGATTGTACACTTTGGATGATTATGTAGTATATGAATATATCTCAATAAAATTACACTAAAAGGCTATTCAGTACTTGAGTACTATTCTGGTTTATATTCCTTTTTTACTTCTCTGCCATCCCTACCAAGTAATACCTAGTAAAATATTCAATATTTAAGAGGTCTTGAGATTGATTTATTGATCTACACATATAACAAACTACATGCGCTCTTTAGGCATGAGTCGTATTTTTGAATTGTTTGAAAAGTAATGGCAAAATGTATTTTTGAGGAATAACATGAAACTTGATTTTTTTATTTAAATACATTTATATAAAATTTCATTATGAAGAAAGCCTGTATTATGTGAGCAATCATGCACTACTTTAAGCCTTCAAGTTAGAAAAACAAGAATACTAAATTTGCAGCATGCTTATTAAAATGGTATAATTTGTATTAAAGAAAAATGGTGAACACTTTTAGTTAACTCTTTCCCTTTGAATTTCTCCCCTTCATTTGCATAAGCCTTAACTTCAGTGCTACTCGGAGTGTAGGTCTATGTGGGGCATTGATGGACCACAGTGGGTTAAGTAAACAGGGCGAGAGAAAGAAATTTTAAACTTTCTAGCAATTTGACAGAGTAATTTTATGTTTGTTCATTCTAAGAGTAATTAAAAATATCTTGGATATTTAAAAAATTTTATTTTTCTTCTAACTTATTGTGATGGTTAGGGTTACGTGTCAACCAGACCAGATGATGGTGTTCAGTTGTCTGGTTAAGCAAGCACTGGTCAATTACTGCAAGGACATTTTGTGCCTGGTTAATAAACCAGAAGGCTGGTTTATTAAATAATCAGTCAGCTGATTGCATCCATGATGGCATACATCTATGATCAACTAAGGGAATGGCTTCTGCAATGAGAAAATTCAATCAGCTGTATTGAATCCAATCAGTTGAAAGCTTTAAAGGGAGAAGAGAGTTTTCACTATTTTTCTTCAGCCAGCTAGTCTGTCTCGGAGAGTTCATCCTTAACCTTCATTGGAGTTGACAGCTAGCAGCCTGTCCTATGGAATTTGGACTCATAGATCCCCACATATAAGACACTTTTATAAAATCTTAAATTATCTCTGTTGGTTCTGTTTCTCTAGAAAACTCTAATGTAGCTTGGTATGGGAGTGGTTCTTGAGAAACAGAATCTTAAAAAAGGGTTTTTACAATTGGTTTTCTACTCTGATTAGATTCAAAAGTACTAATAACTCTATTTCCAATAATGAAGATGGCACTAACAGTCCATGGCATGAGCTGGCAATATGGATATGCAAAATATCACCACTGGAATTTCATAATCATACTCTTATATGAGACAGGGCTCTAGGTGGCCATGCTTTTGACACCTTAATAGAGATTTGTTAGGAGGTATAATGTGAAGGCTGGTTGTTCTTAGATAAGCTAGATAAAGTTATGAGGGAAAGTTCTGAGCTGAAGGCTTCAAATTGCAACTTAAATGCTGCATGAAAGTTATAAATGCTTCTATGTCTGCCCTGAAATAAATATTTTTTATTTGTGGTCACAGACTTGAGATCTTTGAAAATCAGATCCAGAGTCTCATTTTGACAGTAGCAGATTTAAAATTTAATCTAAATTCTCAACCCTGCAGGGTATCTGCAGTTAAAGTAAGAGCTTTTTGATTGGAAAAGAATGGGATCCTGAAACTTGGGATGGGGACATACTGGCAGACAATGATAGCAGTGGAGACATGGAAACTCTAGATTCTGTTGAGTCTTTGATAGATGGTCTGCCCAGAAGAAATACCACCCCCCCCCCCACCTCCAGCCTGCCCTGAGGAAAGACCCACCCCAATCTCAAGCCTGCCCTGAGGGGGCAGCTGACCTCCAGTCTGCCTTGAGGAAAGGGTCCTGACCTCCAAGCTGCCCTCAAGAGTCTGACAACCAAACTCCACCTAAAGAGATTAGCCCTTCAGTGTCTGCTAAACCTGTAGCCACCTCCCCTGAGAAAATTGCCCTCACTCTTCTGTCTGGTGAGGTGAATCCTGTTTTACCAGTTGAAACCGCAACAGAGTGCCCTGAGATAATTGGCTTGAAAGGCAGTTCCACCTATTTTCATGACCCACTCCCACCATCCCTCTTTACTTTAAGACCTATAGCTAGAATAGAGTCCCACAGGCCCTGAAAGGTGAGGTGCAAAATGTGACCCATGAAGAGGTACAGTATATTCCAAAAGAATTGCATGTGACTTCCAATTTATATAGGCAGAAATCAAGGGAATATATTTGGGAATTTATATTAAGGGTGTAGGATAATGGTGGAAGGAATATAAAGTTGAATCAGCTTGGGAATTTATTGATATGGACCTACTAAGCAGAGATTCTGCATTCTATGTTATAGCTCAAGGGGTTAGAAGAGCACTAACTTTTAGGTGTGTTCTAGTTTGCTGCCTGCTGGAATGCAATATACCAAAAAAAAAAAAAATGGCTTTTATAAAGGGGAATTTA
Source organism: Myrmecophaga tridactyla (assembly GCA_004026745.1). Lineage (NCBI taxonomy): Eukaryota > Metazoa > Chordata > Mammalia > Pilosa > Myrmecophagidae > Myrmecophaga > Myrmecophaga tridactyla. The sequence continues at coordinate 16,937 of PVIY010012855.1, read as the reverse complement.
GTAAGTTGTTAGTTTACAGTTCTAAGGGTGAGAAAATGTCCCAATTAAAACAAGTCTATAGAAATGTCCAATTTAAGGCATCTGGGGAAAGATACCTTGGTTCAAGAAGGCTGATGACATTCAACCTTTCTGTATCAGTTGGAAGGGCACATGGCTAACATGGTGGCATCGCTGGCTTTCTCGTGGCTCTACCAAAAGGGACTCTCTCCAAAATGTTTCCTCTTTTAAAGGACTCCAGCAAGCAATTCCACCTTCAGTGGGTGGAGACACACCTCCATGGAAATCATCTAATCAAAAGTTACTACCCACAATTGGGTGGGTCACATCTTCATGGAAACAATCAAAATGCTCCCACCCAGCAATATTGAATGAGAATTAAAGGGCATGGCCTTTCTGGGGTCCACCACAGATTCAAACCAGCACAAGGTGGTTGGCTGAAACATGGACCAAAAGGTAGTGGCCAACATTACCTGAGGTCAAAATGCCAGAACTGCCCAGGTATAATGTAGATGAGGGAACCAAAAGCTTAGAAAGTTCAGAATGTTAGAGTGGATTTATCATGGAAGACCTGCTCTCTAACTTCAGGAATGTCCAGAGGACACACATTTACAGGATTTTGTGGAATAAACTTGTGAGACTACCTCTACCATCCCATAAGAGCTCTATAGTCACCCATTTTTGTAGCTCAGATATTACAGTGGAAATGACTGTCACTGAGCTGGAATCCTTAAAAACAATTGGGACTATCAGAACTTGAATTGGTAGAAGCCACATGGCAACAGTTAATTACCATAGACAAGGTGGACATGGGAACCATAAGGGACACCAGACTCAAAGCTGTAGTCAAAATAATCTGACTCACAGTGATTTATGGTATTGGCTAGTAGATAATGGGGTATGTAGACATAAAATAGATGGCTGTCTTCTAAATTCGTATTTGCACTGCAGAAGCAGAAGAGTTCTGGGTTAAGTGAACAGAAGTCTAGCTGGAATTACAAAAAGCAGAAAATCATGGCCCCTTAATCAGTTTTCAGACTTGATTATTGCAGACCCAAATCCCTTGAATGAAGGGACTGCCATTTACCCCTGGGGAGCAGCCTATTACACTGCCCAAAATTTACACTGTTAACGTTCCTGCCAGGCTTCCCCAAGGAAGGTTTCATATATACATATATATACACCAGGGTAATTGTGTATTGAGGAAAAGGGAATGATCAGATATTTTGTGGATTACTAGATATTGGCTCAGAAATGACACTAATTCCAAGAGACCCCAAATATTATGCTGGTCCAACAGTCAGAGTAGGAGCTTATAGAGGTTAGAAGATCAATGGAGTTTTAGCTCAGATCTGACTCAGAGTGGATCCAGTGGGTTCCCAGGTCCATTCTGTGGTTACTTCCCCAGTTCTAGAATGCATAATTGTAACTGACATACTCAGCAAGTGGCAGAATCTCCATATTGGTTCCCAGACTTGTTGAGTGAAGCCTATCATTGTAGGAGAGGCTGAGTGGAAGCTACTAGGACTGCTTCTACTTAGTAAGAGTAAATCAGAAGCAATACCAGATTCTTGGAGGGACTGCAGAGATTAATGCCACTTTTAAGGACTTGAAGGATGCAGGGGTGGTCACTCCCACCACATTCCCATTCAGTTATCTTATTTGGCCTCTGCAGAAAACAGACGGGTCTTGTAGGATGACAGTGGATTATTAAAAAAAAAAAAAAAAAAACCTGTCCAGCTGGTGACTGGAATTGCAGGTGCTATTCCAGATGTTGTAACATTGCTTGAGCAAATCAACACATCCACTGGTACCTAGTATGCAGCTATTGACCTGGCAAATGTTTTTTCCTCAATAGCTGTTAGTAAGGATTCTGGAAAAAGTTTGCTTCAGCTGGTAAGACCAGCAGTATACACTCATTGTCTTACCCGAGGGGTATATCAGCTCTCAAGCCCTATGTCATAATCTTGTTTGCAGGAAACTTGATCATTTTTCCCTCCCACTAGACATCATATTGGTCCATTATACTGATGATATCATTTTTATTGGACCTAGGGAGCAAGAAGTATCAACTACTCTAGACTTATTGGTAAGGCATTTGTGTGCCAGAGGATGAGAGATAGGTCCAACAAAAATACAGGTTGACCTTCCACCTCAGTGAAATTTCTAGGCATCTGGTGTTGTGGGGCATGTTGAGATATCCCTTCTGAGGTAATGGATAATCTGTTGCATCTGGCTCAGTCTACAACCAAAAAAGAGGCACAACACCTTGTTGGCCTCGTTGGATTTTTGGAGACAACATATTCCTCATTTGGGTGTATTACTTTTTCCTATTTACTGAATGACCAGAAAAGCTACTAATTTTAAGTGGGGACCAGAACAAAAGGAGGCTCTGTGGCAGATCCAGGTTGCTGTGCAAGATGTTCTGTCACTTGGGACAGGATCCAGCAGATCCAATGATGCTGGTAGTATCAGTGCTTGTCTCTGGCAAACCTCTATAGGAGAAACACATGGCAGGCACTTAGGATTTTGGAGTAAAGCCTTATCATCTTCTGCAAATAACTACTCTGCATTTGGAAATAGCTTTTGGCCTGCTACTGAGCCTTAGTAGAGACTGAATGCTTAGCCACCAAGTTTCTAAAAGACCTGAGTGTTGTCATGAGCTGGGTGTTGTCTGGCCCACCAAGCCCCAAATTTGGGCATGCATAGCAGCACTCCATCATATAATGGAAGTGATATTTATGAGATACAGCTCAAGCAGGTCCTGAAGGCACGAGTAAATTACCTGAGGAACTGGCCCAAATGCCCGTGGCCCCCACTCCTGCCACATTATCTTCTCTTTCCCAGCCCAGAGCTATGGCCTTTTGGGGAGTTCCTAAAATCAGTTGACTGAGAAAGTGAAAACTCCAGCCTGGTTCACAGATGGTTCTGCATGATATGCAGGCACTCCTGAAAACAGACAGCTGCAGCACTGCAGCTGCCTTCTGGGATGTCCTGAAGGACAGAAGTGAGGGAAAATCCCCTCATCAGGTGGAAGTTTGAGCAGTGCTCCTAGTTGTTAATCTTTCTTGGAAGGAGAATTGGCCAGAGGTGCATTTGTATACTGACTCATGAGCTGTTTCTAATGGTTTGGTTGTATGGTCAGGGACTGAATGGGCAAAAAACATGCAGATATTTGTGTCCCATGTGAATGTTCAGCAGACAGTGACTTCAGCAGAGAAAGGTTTTAATAATCAAGTGGATAAGATGACCTGCACTGTAGATACCAGCAATCTTCTTTCACCGGCCACTCCTGTCATTGCCCAGTGGGTTCATTAACAAAGAGATCATGGTGGTAGCGATGGACGTTATACATGGGCTTACAGCATGGACTTCCACTCACCACATATGTCCTGGCTACAAGCAGTGCTGACTGCCCAATCTGCCAGCAGCAGAGACCTACACTCAGTCTCTGATATGGAACCATTCTCTGAGGTGATCAGTCTGCTTCCTGGTGGCAGGTTGACTATATTTGATCACTTCTATCATGGAAGGGTCAGCAATTTGTTCTAGCTGGAATAGACACGTACTCTGGATATGAGTTTGCCTTCCCTACATGTAATACTTCCACCTAAACTACCATCCATGGACTTACAGAATGCCTTATCCATTGTCATGGTATTCCATACAGCATTGCTTCTGATCAAGGAAACCACTTCACAGCAAATGAAGTGTGGTAATGAGCACATGTTCCCGGAATTCTCTGGTCTTACCATGGTCCCCGCCATCCAGAGATAATTGGGTTGATAAAATGCTAGAAAGGATTTTTGATGGTCCAATTATGGTGCCAACTAGGTGTCAATACCTTGAGGGACTAAGGCAATGTTCTCCAGGAGGCTGTATGCTCTGAATCATCATCTACTCTATAGGTGTTATTCCTCACATAGCCAGGATTCATGGGTTTAGTAATCAAGGGTTGGAAATGGAGGTCACACCACTTACTAGCAGCTCCGGCGATCCACTAGAAAAAATTTTGCCTCCTATCCCTATCACCTGAAGCTCTGCTAGCCAACAGATTTTAGTTTCAAAAGGAAGTGTCTTCATATTAGGAGGCACAACAGTGATTCCACTGAACTGGAAGTTAAGACTGCCACTTGGCCACTTTGGGTTTCTCATGCTCATGAATGAACTGGCCCAAAAGGGGATTATTTTACTGTCCCAGTGATTGATCCTGGCTATCACACAGAAAAGGACTAGAACTACACAATGGAGGTAAAGAAGTGTTTGACTGGAATACAGGAGATCCCCTAGGGAGTCACTTATTACTACCATGCCCTGTGATTAAAGGCAATGGAAAATTGCAACAACCCAATCCAGACAGGACTACCAATGGTCCCAAAACTTCAGGAATGAATATTTGGGTTACCTCACCAGGCAAAGTGCATGGCTAACTGAAGGGCCTGCTGAGGATAAAGGGAATATGGGATGGGGGTGGAAGAAGTTAGTGATAAATATGAACCATGAGCATGTGACCAGTTACAGAAATGAAGACTCTATTAGTATGAATATTTCCTCATTTTGCCATGAGTATGGTTGTATTTGTACATAAAACAATTTTTTTCTTCTCATCCTATGACATAAGTTGTATTTCTCATGTTTTAGTATTTAAGTTATTGGATGACAAGTTTAAGAGTGAATGTTACCCAAGGACTTGCACCCTACTCTTGAGAGATTTATTGTTTTTCCACTGCAAGACAGTTAAGAATTTTTAGGCAAAATATATGTATTTTATTGTGTTCTGTTAAGAGATTATGGTTCAAGATGATGTATATAGTTGTCAGGTTGACAGTGGGTGGACTTTGATGATTAGATTCATGAGTTAGCTAGGCCAAGTGATGGTACCCAGTTGTGTGGTCAAGCAAGAAATGACCTAACCATTACTGCAAGGGTATTTTGTTGCTGGTTAATATACCAGAAGACTGGTTTGTTAAATAATCACTCAGTCGATTGCACCTGTGACTGATTACATCTATGATCAACTAAGGAAATGTCTTGGGCAATGACAGAATCCATCAACTGATTTAATCCAATCAGTTGAAGACTTTTGAGGGACAAGAGAGAATTTTCACTTTTTTTATTTTTCCAGCCAGCGTCTCCAGGAGAGTTCATCCACGACATTCATTGGAGTTGCCAGCTAGTGATATACCGTATGAAATTCGGACTTGTGCATCCCCACATTGCATGAGACTTTTATAAAATCTCATATTTACAGATATGGCCTGTTGGTACCCTGACTGATACACTTATTATTGTTGTCTATTACAAAATAAATCGCCCACAATATAGTATAAATTGAAACAAAACAAAAAAAGTCTTTTACCAGAGCTATTCTGGGAAGAATTGGCATGGAGTATTTTGTATTTGATACAGGAACATTCCAAAAGCTAGCATGCATGGCTACAAATGCTGCCTCTATATGATTTTCTAGCTATATGATTCTAGGCAAATTGATTAACTTCTCCTTATTTCACTTTCGTCATTTTCATTATGGGGATAGTGGGGATTCCTATGATATAAAGCATTTAGAACCTGGTAAGTGCTCTTATTATCCTTGGATATCAGGGGCAAGGCCCCAGCATGGCAGCCTAGTTATGGCAAGAATGCAGGAGGGTAGAATCAAGAAGTGGTTTCTGTTAGCTCACTGATACCTCCAGTGATCTTCTTCAGAAATAGCCTCCTTGATATGCTGAAAGAATCTAGCCCTTCGGAAACTAAGTTTTAAGAGTTTAATGATTTTATTAAGACTGGTCCTATATCAGCTTGCCAATGGATAATAGCAAGGTTGTCTGCAAGCTAACTAAAGACTAAAGAACAGATGCAAAGAGCTGTTTATATATTTCTAATACTTTTCCATTGAATTCACCTTCTTCCTCCTGCTGGTTCAGATAGATGAATCTAAAATCATTCCCATTCTCTCCATTGACAGATGTGGGATTTTTTGCTCTTTCTTACCCTTTTCATTCTTCCCCAATCTAAATCATATGTCTCTCTCTTAATCTAGTTCCATAATTAATTCATGTGGGTTTATTTGATTCCTTATCCCCCATCCCCCACCCTGAATTTTTTTCAAGACCAATTATGTCCTCATTCTCTAATTTATATCTTAAAAACATACAAAGACTGGAATATGATGCAATTCAGAGAAAAATATGAAGATGAGAAATTAGTCTCTTCTTTACTTGGTTATAGATCAAGATTCTGGGCTTCCAGAATGTCTATATTTTGAGTAATAAGTTTGAGTCTTGGCTCTTCTTTCATCTTCATGGTTTTGGGAAAGTCACTGAAATCTGAGCATCAGTTTTCTCTTTGCTTAAAGGGTGACAATATGACAAGTAACAATTGTCACCGTGTAATGAGAGATGCTCTATATTTTAAAGAGTGCTTGTGATTTGAATATATGTGATATTTAAATTTTATATAAATTTTAATCCAAATAATGTAAAACCTTCAATTTACAAATAGACGATATCTGAGTTTAAAGAGCTTCAAAAATTAGTTCTGGGTAAAGGACAGAACTGAATTCACCAACTACAAACCCATGTTTTTTCCTTTACATCTCAAAGGAGTAAACCAAGTGAATATGCTTTTGTCCGTTAAGTTTTTAATAAACATCAGGCAACAACAATTTTAAAATAATAAAAAACATCAGACATTCTTATCATCCATTTCTAGTCACCAAGAGCTTCAACCCTTCCAATAGCAGGTCAGAAGTACCATCTTCATAGTCCACTCACAATCAGGTCCAATTATTTTACTGAGGAAAAGAATACAACATCAAGTTGTTGTGTTCCATGGCAGCTGAAATAGCATACCATTCTTAGTCTCTGCTGCCAATTGCTTTTCCTGCAAGCAGCGTCATTAGTGAACCAGTTGCCAAAGTACACCTGTCTTTGGGGGGCTTGCTTTTGCTTAAACTCTTTGGGCTCATGTGATAAAGGGGTTGACACTAAGCCATGCTAAATCTATTGCTTCACGGACTGTTGTTGGCAGTTGGCTCACAAACTCACTTCCCCTCTAGGGAAGAAGGAAAAGTAACAATAAATAGGGAGTTATGGACTGTAAAACCTTGCCCAACAGGCTATCTTTCCTGGAATTAGCTAGGAAAGCAAAAATGGATGTCGTTAAAGGGCAAGTGTCTGGCAATGCAGACCTCATTGGGCTCTGCCATTGGTAAGACTCCTTAATGGCTGAGCTTGGAAGGACTGCACAACAGCTGTGCCCAGAGATAGCACACATTTAGAATGATTAGGGTAATGTTTTCTTCATTGCTTAAGCAGTAGAAGAGAAGAGCTGGGCAAAGGCATCAGGCTTTCATCTCAGGCATAAGAAGACGAGGGATTCCAGGCAGCTACAAAACAGCAGTCCCTCCTCTTCAAGTAGAATTAAGTAGTATACCCTGGGAAAATAGACAAGAGAGAAAATATGTATCCACTCCCCTTCTAAAACATTTTTTTAAGTAAGTCCTTTCAATGATTTTTACAGAAATCATGAGAAAAACATGCAAGTTTTTAATAGTGTTGTTATATAAAAGCGAGAAAGTACAATCCCCACCCAGCTCTGCCAGTTAATTTTTGTGTAACATCGGGACAGTCATTACACTGACTGGTGCCTCAATTTCTCCTTCCATCATCATCAAATATATTTGTAATAATCAAAGAATATAACAGATCTGAAAGTTTTAAAATGTAACTATATATTACTATATTCATATCAAATATTTAATGGTGAGGTATATTCAGCTTCTGATTGTATAACCTAGAAAATATAGGAGAAAATATAAGTAAATCCCTATGTGCATGGGGTTAGGATTTTAAAATGAGTTCTTATGGTCACATTTATCTAGCCACTTCTAAAGACTTCTTACATCTTTTGTTTTGATATTTACCTGCTAATCTTCTTTGCTCTTAAAAAGTGCTAATTACAGACAATGCGTTGCACAAAATCAGACACATTCTTTACTTGCCTTTTAGAATTCAGTGCTTTCTTGAGAAAATGGCTATTGACAAGACTATATAAAAGGTAGAGAAATCTAAGATTCTGTTTTGTTTTTGCTCATCTGCCAGTGGGGAAGTAATCAAGAAAAAAATGCAAGAGTTAATTTTGATGCACACACGCACATCTCCATGGCAATGAAAATTCTTCCATATACATGCCCTGAGACTAAGCATGTATGAATGGTTTTCCCTGGTGTTTCATCCCTGCTGTCAGTTCAAAACTAGATTATATACCTACTTGATATTTCATGCAACATAAACTTGGTTTTGGATTTCTCTTCTTGGATATCCTTATCCTCTGCAAACATACCTGACCAAAGAGCAACACATAAACGTTTTAACCATGCTATTGTAATGAATTACTTTTTTTCCAAAAGGAAATAACCTTGAAGGGTCACATTAACTTAACTTTACAAATCCTTGTGCATTTGTTATAACTTTGGCCCTTTCTTAGTCACATTTTGTACTTCTAGCTTCCTTAGGAGAGGAGGATGGCCATACCTCAATATTCCCGCCTTTATCCTACACTAGATTTCCAAGTAAATTTCAGCTACAAAAATAAAATTACCATGTGCATTTGTGTGTGTATATGCATAAGTGGGTCATATTGGAGAATTTTTTGCCACTGTAAAGGATCTTTCTCATATATAAACTCATATTCACTTTTTTTTTTTTGCATGGGCAGTCACCGGGAATTGAACCCAGGTCTCCAGCATGGCAGGCAGGAACTCTGCCTGCTGAGCCACTGTGGCCCACTCATATTCCCTTTTTATGTGCATGTAAAGGTTAATGTCTGCTGTTTGTTTTCCTTCATTCTTGGTCATTAATTCTTTTCTTGGCAAGTTTGCTGTTTTTCTCCATCTAAGATGTGCAGCAAGATCGATAGCTTCAAACCTCAAACTTTGGCTTTCCTTCCTTTCCAAGTTAGGATTGCGTTTAGGTCAATTTTGGGTCAGAATGATATTAGGTTAGACTTACCAGATTGTTTTTAGATCCATATATCAAGAGCATTCTATAATTGAGATGGCTTCTTTTGGCTGCCCTCTCAAATCAGTTGACCTTTTAAATTATTTTTTTCCACTTGTGTTTTCCTCTTTGCACTCTGTCTATACAGTTTATGCTGAAAGTACTACAGGAAATCATTTCTTAAAACCTTAAAGTGCTATGCATACTTCCGTTTTGTCTATTCCTTTTCTAGTCCAAACAACAAAGTGCTCCAAGGAATCTTGAAGTGATTAAGGAGTATTGTGTAAGAAAGAACACTATGCCTAGAGTCAGAAAACTCTTCAGATCTAGATTCCTAACCTAGGGCTGCATAATTTTGGGTAAAGTCCTGAACCTCTCTTTTGGGTAAAGTTAATACTGCCTACCACACATGATTTAAAGAACACATGATATAGGATTTAGAGAATTAATTTGTAAGTTGCTAATTAATACCAAAATATGTTACATTTCTCTTCATTTTCTAATTATGTGTTGCTTCATCCATGATACCACATCTTTCACTTCTCATTTTCACATTAAATTAAAATTAGCATCTCTTGTATCCTTGGTGTTTGTGAATGAATATATATACTGAAACCTCTAAGCATATCTGCTTTATTTTTTCTCCGAGGTCATGTTGTATGTGAAAAATATATGATGTAGTTTCATTGGAATTTATTACTAAAAGAAGGCTAGTAAGTTTCATGGAAGGGAAGGAATGCATAGCCTCTGCGTTTCTCGCAGGCAGCCACACTCCTGGGCTGACTATTGTGACCCTGTCAACTAAGGCCTTTTGTGGTGATGAACTGAATTCCACAGAAAAGCTCCAAGTCTTTCCAGGATAGACAAGGTATATTAAGTTTTTAAGGATAAACTATATGAAGAAAAGCAGCTAAACTGTAAGTATTCTAATATAGAAGTAGTAAGTCTAGGAAGTAATTTAATAATAGACAAAATGTATAAAAGGAAATGATGATTCAGTCGAAAGAATGATGGAGAATCAGGGGTTCTGAGTTCTAATCTTTTCTCTAGCAGGAAACAGCAGTGGGACTTTGATTACAACTTTTAGCCTAGATTCAGAATCTTTACATATAAATTGTGATGGTTGTACTACAAGATTTTTAAGAACCTCTTCAGCCCTAACTTTTCTGGTTCTGCTCCTCAACACAAACCACTACTTCCCAGGACAACCATTCTGCTATCTCTGTGTGACAGCAATGGGCAGCAATAACGATCCAGAAAAAATTAATAACATTCTCCTCTTTGTCTCTAATGTTTCATATTCAAGCTATGGCCACATGGGAAATGAAAAAAGATGGCCAAATGCCACAATGAAACATGTTATAATAGATTCTCCCAATCATTCGACAAAATACTCAATGCCTACCCTCACAAAGCTTATTCCATTGCCAGCTTTTAAAGATGTCATTTTAGTTCTAGTCTAGGCACCTATTTTCTTGGACATACATTAAACACTGCTGATGATGAAAATGCAATTATTAAGACAGAGAAAACAACTTCCATTTATTAAGTATCTGTACCATACATATTCATCTCACTACAAACTTCACAACTCTACTGTGAAGTAGGTATTATTCCCATGTTAGATGAGGACCGCTTGATCAAACAACACAGATGGTAAGCAGCAAAGCTGGAGGCTGGATTTCAGTTCTGGATGGTTATCTTGCACAATTTTATCCAGGGATCAAAATGCATCACATCACTCACTGTCATGTGAAAGCCTATGCAGCATTTTATTCTTGATCTAATCATCATCTATAAGATAGTCACTCAGATTTTCTTCTGTGAAATACAAACACTAGGGTACATAGGTGGTTCAGTGGTAGAATGCTCACTTTGCATGCAGGAGACCCAGGCCATGCACCTAAAATAAATACAAACACTAAAATTCATGTATACTTCACATGAACATTGCGAAGGTGATTGAGGTAAAATGTGACAAAGCAATCAGACTACCTTCATAGATATTGCCCAGTTTTCTTTATTGTGCATCTTTGGGTTGATTCTTAATGAGTTCCTGATTTTTACTTACTAGTTATTTTAAATGACCTTGAAGGCCAATTACAAAAAAGAGAATTTCAAAATATTGCATGAAGGGGATGCTCATCAATTTTTATTTCTTGATTATGAGAAAATGAAATAATACAAAAAAGAATGCAAACTATTAATCAGATCCTGTGAGATTCTTGTCTATTGTTCAAGGGATTCTCACCTTAAAGATAAGGTATCTCTTTAAGAGATACACAGGTTCTAAGTAAATAGTAAAAAAGATCACCCTAGAAACAAAAAGCAAATTATTCAATGTTACCTTTAATAATTTAATTCCACATCATTGTACTTCTGTGCTCTGTGTCTAGAATGCTCTATTTCTCCCTACTCACTTGCATTTAAAAATTCTCTTGAAGTCCATCTTAATCATGAAAATATTTTAGCTTCAAAGGAAAGAAATAGATTTACTGATCAATTTATTTAAGAAGGTATGAGTGTCTTTTTCATTTTTTTTTAAAAAAGGGTAAATGCCGTAAGTTTTGTTTTCATTATAGGGCAAAACATGATTTGATTTTTAGACTATGTGCTGGCTAGAGATAGATGATAAGTTTCCATTTGATCTTCTGTGTGTAGTTTTCATTTCTTCAGTCCCTGTAGCTGGAGAAGTGCCTTCAAGTGAGTGGATGTGGGCCATTAACCTCCACTCCTTAGTCTTTACCTCCAGTGCTTATTGTTTCAATCATTGGATCAAGTCCCTCCTTTTCTTTATGGCAGTGGTTTGCAACCCTGGCTTTTCATTGGAATTCTTAAAGTTTTAAAAATCATTGCCGTCAGGGGTTCACTAGAACAATTGAATATCTGGTTCTTTGCAGATAGGTATGAGGCACCAGTGTTTTGTTTTGTTTTTTAAGAGAGGTTGTAGATTTACAGAAAAATCATGTAAAAAAATACAACATTCCCATATCCCCCCATTATTGACACTTTCCTTTAGTGTGGTACCTTTGTTACAATTGTGAGCCTTTGTTACAATTGCTGAAAGAATATTAGAATATTACTAACTATAGTCCATCGTTTACACTGTGTTCTTTTTTCCACATACCATCCTATTATTAGCACCTTGTAATAGTGTCATACATTTGTTATAATTCATGAAAGAAATTCTCATGTTTATACTATTAACCGCATTCCATCAGATCCACAATAGGGTTCTCTGTTATACAGCCCCATATTTTAACTTCTAATTTCCTTCTGCTAACATGCATGACCCAAAACTTTCCTTTTCGACCACATTAGAGTGTGTGTAATTAAAAACACTGAATTCTATTGTGAACGTGGCATCTGTGTTTTTTAAAAAGCTCCTTAAGTGGATCTAATGTGCAACTGCGGTTGAGAACCACTGCTTACTGTGAGACGGGTAGCATGTATTTGCCACTGTCAGTTACAATCTCTTCTCTCTTCTGAAGCCTTCTCTGAATAGTGGTTTCCATTCTTGTGAACTCTAATTCCACTCTTGCTCCCCGCCATAGGGTCTGGGAAGCATCCTTTGAGGCTGATATGGGGATTGGTTGGTGTTATTCCATGAGACATGTTCACTGCTATTCTAGTTACTACTGTCATTTCACTTCAACAATCACCATGACAGAGTGGAGAAGGAATCTGCCCTTCAGTGTTAGGCTAGTTTACAGAACACACACTGGGGTTCCTCTGAAATCATCCCCCACACTGAAGTTCAGTGAATGCATCTGTAACAAGATGATCCCCAGCTTTATTTTCTCTTGATGTGAGTGATTCTCTCCACTATTATACTTCAAAGAGTTAAAATAACTTCTAGTACCTATACCCATTCCTGTTCCATTTTTTTTTTCAATTCTGACATTGAGCACTTACCACAATGTACCTTAACACTTTCTCGCTTGGGTTTATCTGGTGTTCTACTAGTGAGAATCTCCAGCAATTAACCCTGACAATGCCAAACTTTAGGTGAATAATTCCTTCTCTCTTTCCCCTAGGATCCATGAGATACATGTTTTGTATTCATACGAATCAAGGCCTTAAAGAACAGTTGCTAGAATTTTACAGCCTCAATAAATGTTTGATGGACTAATGGAGAAATCAATGAACAGTGCCCACTATAATAAGCCAATCACCAAGGGAAAGCTTCAAACACTGTTCATCATGATGTACAGAGTGGTTGATTTTGGGGTTTCTGAAGAATAGGAATGTGATTTCATATCCACTTTACTCTCTTTGCAAGTTCACCAAATATGACAACTCTATCACACAAGGTAGGAAGCTGCTGCTCCAGGGCCTTCAGGAAGAAGCAGTCCCTGCTGGAAGAGTCAGGGGGGACAGAACCACATACTTGCCCTCAAGACCCTGTCTTTTGCACCAACTGGTTATAGTAATCATTGTTGCTGTCACATGTAAGCAACAAATTAGGCATCAATGCCATGTCTCAATGAACAGAAGCAGATATTCACTCTCAACTGTATAAATCCATTTAGCTATAATATCTGGCTGTCTCAGCTATAGTTAAATCCCTGACAAGTTAAAAAGATGCCCGACAGGTATGCCTGCTTCTCTTGGGGAGATGATAAGATCGGGGCAAGTGTGAGAGATAAGGAGCTGGGGGAGTAGAAATTGAGTCCTTTAGGGTTTCATTTACAAGCTGTTTACTAAGAAATTTAATGTCTGCACACCCTCTGCTGACTGGCATTATCTTCCATATGTGCTCAGCATCTGGTCATTCCCCTCTCTCCCACCCCCCAGCCTTTCCCACCCACCCCCACCCTCACTGTTGTCTAATTTAGCTAGGAAATAACCATCTTCCTTCTCAAAGACCCATTACAATTCAGTAATACAAGGGAACAGCCAGGCTAGCCTGCTGGCCACTCATTCCTTATGACTCATCTGGCAATTTTTCTGGTTCGACAATTGCACCTCATATGTTTTAATATTGGTTTTGAAAGAAGAAAGTGGGGAACTTCTATTTCTTTACAGCTGATTGTAATTTCAACTTGCTCTTTACTTATATATGAAGTCGACTTGGGTGGAAAGGTTAGAGGCAGATGAATTTCTAGTTTCAGAGCCCAGGAAAGGGCAATAAAATGTGCAATAATCTTAATGCTAAGGTTTCATGGAGCTGAGAGTATGTTTTATATTCATGGATGACACTCCTTGAAACTGGTAACAGCGGCCTCTTTTTTTTTTTCTTTTTTGGCATGGGCAGGTATTGGGAAATGAACCCAGATCTCCAGCATGGCAGGTGAGACTCTATCACTGAGCCACCATGGCCCGCACAAGGGCTTCATATTTTTTAAGGATAGTTTTCTTTGATTTTCTTACCTTCTAACCACCCCAGTTAAAAATTTCTCAGATACCTATTAAAAAAAAAAAGACCCCATCATGATTCTAAAAGTTCCTTAATATTTTCAGTTCCAGTGAGCAAGGAATAAGAATGCATTTGATTTTAATCCTTTCTCAGCCACCGGAAAGAACTGACAACTGCTCTAACTCCAAATATCTTCCTATCTTCCTTCCTATGAACTCTCCTCTCCTTAATTTTTAATTAAGAATCAGTTTGCTTTTTATTGCCTGCTATGCACAATTAAAAGTTTAGATTGGAAACTCCATAAAACATAATCTGAGATTATATATCTCTGTTGTTACAAGTATAAACAAAACATTTGAAATTAGTTGCTTATATAAACTCTTACATTGATGGTGATGATGAGATGAAGCTTTGATTGCCCCTACTTTTCTTCTTATTGACACAGTATAAGACAAGATGGGAGTCAGGGAGGAAGAGAAAAAGGAGGCTGAGAGAAGATCAGATGTTTTTTCTAAAAATTTTGGGATTTGAACCACTATCTGTTTTAACATATGTCATCTCTAAAACTTCTGCTTTATACTATTCTAGAAGTTTATATTCTGTTCAGTACAGGTAATCATCACTGCACTACAAAGCATCAAAATAATAGCATAGTTTTATGGAGATTCATACTTTTCAAAGTGCTCTCATTTTCATTATATCAATTTATCTTAACAGCAGCCCTTGAATTACAATTATTCTATAGTTAGAAGGGCCCTTCTGTATCATTAACTCTAAAATATTCCCACAGATTATTATCTAATCTCTAATTTTAGAGAAATCAGAATATCATAAGACAAATGATTCTGTTTAAATAAAAGTTTTCTATATAATGAAAAGGTAACATTCATTCATTTTTGAATGTTTAGAAGTAACTGGATAAATTATAAAAGGAAAATCACTGTTAAACCCACCATAAAGAATTAACTGCTATTAATATTTTGGTGTGCTCCCATTCTGTTTTTATCAATATGTGATAAGTGGGAATAAATTATTACTGTCATAGCAAGCACACATGCAACTGTGCTTGGTTTTCCTTTAGATAGAAGTTGAGTCCTAGTTAGAACCTGATTATCAAATGTCCTCAAGGCTTCAAGGGTGACTAAGTAAGGACTAGGAATTAAAGGTGGTGGAAACTCAGTAGTACCCTGCAAGATAACTCCTCCCTGTAATGCCCTTATCTTCATTAATTCAATCAAAACTCATAAATTGTTTGGTGTGAGTGGCTATTTTAGTGGAAACCAATGGAAACAGGCATAGTTATCACAGAAAATTCAGAGAGGAGGTGAATGGAAATAGTTAAAAAGATGGACTGTTTTTTTCTCTGGTGAAGGGACCTGAAAATAACATCACCCATAGATTTAGGTGATGAATTAGGGACTCATAAGCCTTTGGGAATGGACAGAAATTCTGGAGATGGTTTTGGATTTCCACAAATCGTGACTGCAGGGTGGAAATCAAGGGCTCTCTGAGAGTCAGGCTCTCCTGGATGACCTTGAGTTGCATGAGCAAATATAGCATGATTTTATCAAATACTGTAGACCTTACATTTTGACTTTTGTCTTTCCTTTACACATGATGATATTTCTTTTATAAATACATACTTTTTAGAAATATGACTTTAAAACGTATATTGCATTTGGCATATGTAATAAATATATCTACACATATATCAGTGATATATGATCAATTTGCCAATTTTCCCATATCAAACAATGTCATGAACATTCATGTTTATCAAAATTAAAGGGTGTGTATGATAAGATGTCATCTCACACCCACCAGAATGACCATTATCAATAAAACAGAAAACGACAAGTGCTGAAGAAGATGTGGAGAAAGAGGCACACTTATCCATTGTTGGTGGGAACGTAAAATGGTACAACCACTGTGGAAGGCAGTTTGGCGGTTCCTCAGGAAACTAAGTATAGAATTGCCATATGACCTGGCAATACCATTGTTAAGTATCTACTCAGCGGACATGAGTGCAAGGACACAAATGGACATTTGCACACCAATGTTTATAGCACCATTATTTACAGTTGCCAAGAGATGGAAACAGCCCAAATGTCCATCAACAGACAAGTGGCTAAACAAGCTGTGGTATATACATACAATGGAATATTATGTAGCTGTAAGACAGAATAAAGTTATGAAGTATGTAACAACATGGATGGACCTTGAGGGCATTATGCTGAGTGAGATTAGCCAGAAACAAAAGGACAAATACTGTATGGTTTCATTGATATGAACTGATGTTAGTGAATGAACTTGGAGAATTTCAGCTAAGACCAGAGACTATCAGGAGATAGAAATAAGGTAGATATTGGGTTAGTGGAGCTGAAGGGAAACAGATTGTACAACAGGACTGATTGTACAAATTCAGAAATGGATAGCACAATACTATCTAACTGTAATACAATAATGTTAGTACACTGAATGAAGCTGAATGTGACAATGATAGAGGGAAGAGGGCTGGGGGCACAAATGAAATCAGAAGGAAAGATAGATGATAAAGACTGAGATGGTATAATCTAGAAATG